>PVJX010010672.1:0-56088 GCA_004027295.1 Dolichotis patagonum
CCCCTCTCCTTTTCTTCTTTCTTTCTTTCTTTCTTTCTTTCTTTCTTTCTCTCTCTCTCTCTCTCTCTCTCTCTCTCTCTCTCTCTCTCTTTTCTCTCTCTTTCTTTTTTTCTTCTTTTTTTGGTACTGGGACTCCAACTCAGGACCTTGCACTTGCCAGACAGGCACTTGTGCCACTGAGCTATGTCCCTAGCCCAGTGATTTCATCGTGAAGTCCATCTTGATATTTTCATAGCCACACAACACAAGTTTTCTTATGCTTTGGGATTGCTTAGCAAGTCTGTTTTGATCTTTTTGCTTCTACTTGTCTTTTTAATTTTTTTGTTTTCCTAAATACTGAGTGGTTTTAAAAAACTCCAATCTGATGGTTGCTGCCTTTATTTGGGGGTGCTTGTCATCCATTTGATTTAGTGACGTTATTGATGTGTTTAGACTTAAGCCAGTTATGTTAGCATTTGTTTCCTTTGGTTCCATCTGCTCTATTAGTTTCTATGCTCTTTTTTTTTTTTTCCTGCCATTTTGGATGAGTCAGATGTTTTTACTGCTGTTTTATATTCTCTGTTGATTTTATATTATTCTTAGTGTACTGTTTTGGTGACTTCCTTAGAGATTTTAGTATATGCATGTTATACTTGTCACATTTACCTTCAGAAATCAGCATCACCACATAGCTCATAGGCATCTCGTGACAGTATTCTTCCCACTACGACCCTTCTGCCTGTCCTCCTGTAATTATATGTTTTACTTCTGTACTGGTCTAAACTACCAAGATACATTTTTGTTAATTTTTTAACTAGTCAGTAGTATCTACTGTACAGAAATACATTTACTATACTTTATTTTAATTTTTTATGTTTTTATTTTGTAATTTAATTTAGAGCCTTGATACAGAGCTATATCCCCAGCCCTGTTAAATTTTTTTTTAAGTTATGAGACTTGGTTGGGCTTGAACCTTTGATCCTCCCACTGCACCCTCCGAGAGTGCTGGGATTAGAGGTGTGCACTCTGCCTGGTTTACCAGCACTTTAAGATTAACACAGTTTGATGATAAGTGGTGCTGTTTTGTAGCTAATAATGATTGTCTTTAATATTCAAATGTGTGTAATAACTCCAGCAGAGGAAACACCGGAAGGCTTGTTAGAAGTAGTTTCCCTCTTACAGGAGATCTCAGACATAGCCAGGAATAAGGCTACAGGTAGAGCTACAGAGAGAGACGGACCTCTTCACACCCCAGTGAATGTAGGTGGAGAACAGTGGCAAAAGCCTGGCCTGGGTGGGGAGTTCTGGGCTTAGACCAGGAGCTGCTTGCTGAGGAACTCGTTCATCAGTGCCGGGCAGCTTGCGTAACCTTGTGTGGCCTGTGGTAGAAAGAACCATCCAGGTAGGCACTTTCAAAGGTTTGGACCAGCCACTCCACTGTTCTGGGCAGCAGGCAAGAGGTGTTGTGGGTGGGTGCTCAGTGCTCCTAAGCCTGGCGTGGCACAGTGTACTGCAGAGAAGAGAAATCCTCACCCACAGGAGGAGAAACAACGAAATTCACTTAGCCCAGACACTCTTTACAGAAGACCACACAGATATCGAAGACCATTTGACTTTGACAGAGGCTTGCTGAGGGACATGTCTTTCATTTCTGGCATACTGAGTGAGACTTCTGTAGATGATTCATAATTATTACAGATATTTCAGCACTTAGTAAAATCATTCTTTTCAGTTTCTGGAATGCTTTTATCAGGTATAGAAGAAAACCCAGACCAATGTAAAATAAGCAGTTAGCTTAGCCTCAATTAATAATTTACTGATTTGATACTTGTTTTAGGTTACTGCTGTAGAAGAGCTAACCCCACCAGAGTGTCTTTCTGACCTTCCACCGTTTTCGAGGTGTTTAATAGGAATAATAATGAAATCTTTGGATGTGGTCAGGTAATCGTCTCTTTTATGGGTTCCAAACTTTTTGTCTTATCAAATTCCCTTTTACTCTCAGATTCTCAAATGTACATCTTTTTCTTTGAGAAAAATATTCCATAGAATGTTTTCATCCATCTTCTCGGGGATAGTAAATATTTACATTAAACTTACACAAGAAAGACCTCTTAATTTTCTGTAAAATATTTTTATCGAGTCTCTGGTTATGTTACTGTACCTGGGAAAAGGGAAAAATGTGAATGAGATACCATATTGACTACTGTTTACTTTCAGAACACTTCACCAAGTTAAGTGCTAGCTTAGTTTTGTTCCTTGTACAACTATGACTCGTTTCCTCCTGTGTCATCTGCAGTGACTTGAGGGTCTGCTGAGGCACACGAGGGTGAAGACACACAGGAAATGGCTGGCAGATCCCACACCCCTGGAGCTTTCTAGAGGGTGCATGTGTGAAAACTCAGAGCTCTGGCAGCTATGAGTTACTTTTCAGCCACCTTTTTATTAAACCAGTCTTTGTGTGTGTGCATTGAGGATGGACAGAGGAGCTTTTCATCACTTGCTACAATGTTTCTATTTTCTTTCTAGGTGTGTGTGTGTGTGTGTGTGTGTGTGTGTGTGCGTGCGCAGTGTTTTTGGTTTTGTTTTTTTGGAGTTCCTGGAGCATGTACCCAGGGCCTTCACACTGAGTTATCTCCCCACTATTCTTTTTAATGTCGAGATGAGGCTGAGTTGCCCATTTGGGCCCAAACTTGTGATCCTCTTCCATTTAGTGGGATTACACACCTAGCTCATCGTTTGATTTTAACAGCGTACTTGCATGGCTTGACCTGCTGTAAGTGAAAAGTAGAGGGTGTGTTGGGTCCTTTTTTTGTGTTACTTGAACAGTACCATTCCATTGTTGCTAAGTGTGCTTGTGTTAGGCATGTACAATGGCATAACTGCTCATGCTTGTTGATTTCTACAGGTCATTTCTGAGTGAGTTAAAGGCATGTGTGACATCCGGCGATATTGAAGGCATTGTGTGCCTTACTGCAGTTCTGCATATTATTTTGGTTATTAACAAAGGTTGGTCATATTTTCTGTGCTTCATCTGGGTGTTGCTGGGTGTACTTCACCCTATTGTGAGGGACACTTATCTCCTGTGTTGACTTCTTGCCCGCTAGGGCAGTCTTCCCACACAGCCTTTCCAGCTTGGCTTCTGGTGCTCTCTGAAGATAATGCTGCCTACCAGGCTTTTCTCTCCTTTGCCAGCCTGGTTCTGTATGCATGAGCTTCCTGCTTTTCTACCACTCAGTTCTTGTCCACCTCTCACTGTCCACTGTGGGCCACATTTAAGCATCCCTGTATGCTCAGAATTGGATTTTTGTTGATTTGTAGACCCAGCTACTCAGGAGGGCGAGACAGGAGGATCACTGTGCATTTGAGGCCAGCCTGGGCTACATAGCAAGACTCTGTCTCAAATAATTTAAAAAAAAAAAAAAAAGGAGAAAGAACTCTTAGAGCATCCTTCATATAAACAGAAAAAAAAGTTTCAGATTTTGGAACATTATTTAGATTATGGATTTCTAGATTAGGAAAGCTTTGTCTGTAACAGTTTCCAACTTGCTGGACATAGTTTTGTCACAAGGAAGACTTCTGAAGGAATCCTGCCCCACAGCCTGGGCTGAAATGCACAGAACAAGTTGTACCCCCTACCAACTGTGTGGGCGTGGACCTCAGGGTGCTGCATACCTGGCATTTAAGAGGCATTTTGTAGTCCATGATATTTAAACTGGTGCATGACTCAGAATTATGCTAGTTGTTGTTTCTGTTGATTGTCATGGACAGAATATTTCCCATAAGCATCCAGGGTGAGTTCCTTGTGGACTCTACAAAAGCTTATAAAAGCTGATGTGTTTTTATAAGCATTCAGCCTTCACAGCACCCTGTGGGTGGGACAGCTCTTGCCCATAGCTGTAGGGGTCACCTTAAAGGGAAGGGGAAATCGACTCGTGTGCACCACAGAGTGTATCTTTTTCTGTGTGGTGATGTTTTCTCTGTCTTCAATATAATCTTCTAGGTAAACACAGTTCAAAAGTGAAGGAGGCTGCAGCCACTGTCTACAGAAAGCTAAAGATGTTCATGGAGATTACTTTGGAAGAGGATAGCCTCGAAAGGTACAGTGCAAGATGCCCTCCAGCTGTGGCCATGTGAAAACTGAGTGTGTTTGGGATTGTGATTTCATCCCTGCTGCCTAAAGCCTCAGGGTTTAAGGATAGAAACATCTCTATTTAATTTACTTACTCATTACATCTTCACAAAGAGCAAAACTGTTTTTAATCTTGGGATAAAGCTCGGGTACCACACATTACAGTCTTAAGTTTTTTGTTTTTTCAATAAGAGCAGTTTTAGCTTCACAGCAAAACTGAAGATAGAGATTTTCCCTACATTCCTTCCCTCATGCATGTCTATACACCCCCACTATTGATATCCTAAACCAAAGTGACATTAGCACTGAGAAGCTGACAGATACACATCATTATCCCCCGAAATATATTGTTTATATTAGAGTTCAAACTTGGTTTCATATATTGTGAGGGTCTGTGCAAATGTACAGTGACCTGTATCCACCACTGTAGCACCATGCAGAGTGGTTCACCTAGCCCAATAATCCTGTCTTCTCATGCCTCCCTCCCTCCAAACCCCTAGAACCAATACGTGTGTGTGTGTGTGTGTGTGTGTGTGTGTGTGTGTGTGTGTGTGTGTAAGAATTGGTTCACATAATTGCGGAGACTGAGAAGTCATACCATATGCTACCTGTGGAAGCTTCAGAATCAGAGAAGTCAGTGACATGGCTCAGTCTCAGTCCAGAGTACTGAGAACTAAGGAAGGCAGTGGTGTGACTAATCCAAGGCTAATATTCAAAAGTCAAGATTTGCTCTTGTGTTATCTTCAAGAGTTTTATAGTTGTTTCAGCATTCTTTGTTGAAAAGCCTGTCATTGCTTCATTGAATTCCCTTTGTTGCTTTGTCAGTGATAGTTGACTGTATTCATGTTGGTCTAATTCTGGGCTGTCTGTTTTTTTCCATTGATTTTCTTGTCCATTCTTTTACCCATGCCATACTGTCTTGATTATTATAACATTATAGTAAGTCTTGAAATTGGGTAGCGTTAGTCTTCTAAGTTTGTACTTCAGTATTGAGTTGGCTATTTTGAATCTTTGCCTCTTCACATAAACTTTAGAAATTTGTCAATATCCCCATAATAATTTGCTGGGATTTTGACTGGAATTCCATAAATCTGTAGATCAAGTTGAGAGTAACTGACATAATGACAGTATTGAGTCTTCCTGTCCATAAATATGGGATTGCTCTCCATTTGTTTGACACATCGTCGATATCTTTTATCAGAGTTTGACAGTTACCACCATGTACATTTTATACATACGTTGTTAGATTTATACTTAAATATTTTATTCTTATGGGTGCCAATGAAAATGGTGTGCACTTTTAATTTCACATTCCATTTGTTTATCTCTGGTATGTAGGCTAGTGTTGTAGTCAAGGATTGCAAGGAGAAAATTACATACAGGACACATAATTTATCATATTGTTTTATGATGATAATCCAAGGAGTTAAATACCAAGAAAATGCAGGAAAACTGTCCACAACACTAAAAACCTAGAAAATCCAGCCGAGAGCCTGGATCACATGGCAATAACCTGCATAAGTTCAGTTGAAAACCCATGACAGTGACCCATATAAATCTATTGCACGGATCTGTGCTGGGAAGGCCCAAAGGTCAGCGGTGGAAGCTAAAAAGTCCATGCCAGCAGATTGAAGGTTCTATACTGGAACTAAGAAATGACACTCAAAGACCAAGGGCTTACCTGAAAAGTGCCACAGCCATCCTCAGCAACCAGGAGGTTCCAAGCTCCTCTGAAGATGAGAACAGCAAAGTACATATTGGGAAGTCAGTGTGACAAACTTCTCCTGGAGGTTAAACAGCACACATCTTTCCCTCCAGAGCCAGAAATCAATGCTCATAGTGAAGACCAAAGAAAACTGCAGCCATCCTCAGCAACAAGGTCCCAAGTTCCTAACGCTAACAGCCAGGTTCATACCTGAGAGGCCAGCATGACAGGCTTCTTCAGGAGAACCAGTGGCTGCAAACAACAGCAGCACTTAGGAAAACCCCCAATGCCACTCTTTCTCTCCAAGTCTCCTTTTTATGCTGGCAAAAGTCCTCTCTGTATTCATGGGAGATACTAGTCTGTAATTTTCATTTTGTGTGATATCTGTCTGGTTTTGGTATTAAAGTAATATTGGCTCATATAATGAAGAAATTCCCTCTTTTTATTCTCTGAAAGAAATTATAAAGAATATGCATAGTTTTTTTCTTTAAACATTTGACAGAATTCACCAGTGGACCCATCTAGATTTGGTACTTTCTGTTTTGGAAGGTTATTAATTATTGATTCAATTTCTTTCATAGATTTAGACCTATTCAATTGGCTACTCTGAGCCTTAGGTCTTTTTAAAAAATTGTTTTATTTTATTAAAAAAAACCCCAAAATTTCATAATCAGACTAACAATAGTTACTATACTGTATATCATTGTCTTCCAGATTGTCTAATTGTTTTGTTAAGTTTTGACAGATTATGTCTTTCAAGAGTTGGTTTAGGGGCCAGGGATATAGCTCAGCAGCGTAAGTTCCTGCCTAAGAAGCACATGGTCCTGGGTTTGATTCCTGGTACCAAAAAATAAAGCATTGGTTTAACTGAAAAGGTCAAGTAGGAGGATTGCAGGTTTGAGAACAACACAGGCAAACTAATGAGATCCTATCTCAAAATAAAATTAAAAGAAGGCTGGAGATGTAGCTCACTAGTAGAGTGCTTGCTCAATATGTGGAAGGCTCTGGGTTCCATCCCCAGAAAAAAGAAATTGATTTAAGCTGAGCACGGTGGTGCACACTTCCAAGAAATTTGTTTAAGTGCTTGGGAGCCTGAGGCAGGAGTGTTGCAAGTTTGAGGTCAACTTGGGTAACATAGCACGGCCCTGACTCAAAAAAGAAAGAAGATGTTTTATGTCGTATAGGTTATCAAATTGATGGTTGATCTTTCAGTGTTCATAAGATTTGTAATGATGTCCTCTTCATTTCTGACGTGTGTAATCTACACCCTCGTTTTCTTACTTAGCCTGGCTAGAGAGTGCAGTGATGAACCTAGGGCATGCATGCTGCAGCCAGCATGCAGAGCCTGCTCAGTGATGATGACACAAGTTGTATGAATTGTGTTTTCTAAACTAAAACCTCAATGTTCAGGTTTAATTGCAGTGTTGGCACTCTGTGATAAATAAAAGGTTTGGGGTTGCAGTTTGGGCATTGGTCTCTAAAAGGTTCATCATCACCGGTCTAGAGGCTTATCTATTTTATTTGTATTTTCAAATAACTGGCTTTTGGTTTTGTTGATTTTTCTCCTTAGTCTTTTTTTTTTTTTTTTTTTTTTTTTTGGTACCAGGGATTGAACTCACGGCTGTGCGCTTACAAAGCAGGCACTTATGCCGTTGAGCTAAATCCCCAGCCCCTTGTTGATTTTTCTCTACTGATCTCCTGTTCAGTTGAACTAGTTTCTGCTCTGATTTTTATTATTTCTGTTCATCTTCTTATTTTGGATTTCATATACTCCTTTTCTCTTTTCCTGAGGAAGCAGTTTGAGTAACTGATGGTAGACCTTTTTTGATTCCTGAGTTACACCTACCCTATCTTCTTGAGCTAACCTGTTCTCATGGTGGCCCCTCTTTGTCTCCAGTGCTGCTTCTCCCTTAGGTCTGTTGTGTTGGGTATCAGAACCACAGTGTTCTGTGAGTCAGCTTATAGGAGGAGGCAGCAACCAGCCACACAGTGATTTGGACAAAAAAGCTTGGTGAGGAATTCTTAACAGGATTGGTGTGATGGATCATTAAGAGAATTTTAAAGGTTACCCAGGGGAAGGAAGAGTCCCTAGGACGAGCCCTGGCCCTGGGACCTGGCTCCCTCCATGAAGTCAAGAGGGTAGCCAGAGCTGGGACCCAGCTGCCCACGAGCCTGCATTAGGTCCGTTCAATCTTGCCCCCCAGGAGGAGACCTTCAGGAAGTTAGAGTGCAGAGGAGCCAGGTGTAAATAAAGGAAAGGCATTCTGTACTTTATTCACAAACTGTTGAATACTTACTATATTTGCTTTTAATCCAGTTAGACTTTGTTACTCTGTGGGGTGTTTTTGTTGTTGTTTGTTAGTTTGTTTTTGTGCCGGCGATCAAACTCCTGGCCTGCGTTTGCCAAGGAGGAACTTACGCTGCTGAGCTAAACCCCGGGCCTGTTACTCTGTGTTTTAAGAAGAAACTCAGCAAACCATCAGTTTAATGAATTTGGGAAGGGAGTAATGATTGAGTCTAAAGATGACAGGAGCACATATTCATTTCAGAATACACAGTAGTGCAGATGCATGTTCCAGAAGCAAGATTAAATAGGATGGTCAGAATCATCTAAGAATGTCAAAATTTTTTCACAGGACATAGCAGCATTCTCTGAAGTCCAAGCATTTTCTAGTAGTTCCTTCCTGGAAATAGTATTGACAAGGATGAAATGCTGAAGATGAGGAGGCATGCTTGCTTGTTGTTAGGGTGTCTTTCATTTCCACCTACACATAGTTTCAGAGTGAATTCCAACTGAGAAGAAAGTTCAAAGGAGTTCACAGCTTGCACCAAGGAAAACAGAGGACAGTAGTGGGACCTAACATAAGGGTGCAACACTGTTCCCCTACTGTTTGTATCAGTACCTGCTGTCTTCTCTATTCAGGTGACCTGCAGATGGAAAGAAGTTCTCAAAGGAGACTCCTTAGGAAATAAGTGGTGAAAAGAAAGGTGGAGAAAACATGGGTCTTAATATACACAAAGCATGGAGGTGGAGATTTAGCTCAGCTGCATAAGCGCCTGCCTTGCAAGCGCGCAGTCGTGAGTTCGATCCCCGGTACCAAAAAACAAAAACAAACAAAATATTCACGAAGCAGTTTGTGATGAAACCAGTGCTCAAAAGAATCAGCCTGAAAGATACATGACACAAAGTCAATCTAGTGGAAGGTAAACGATTGAGATTTTAGGGTACATTTTTATTCATGTGTTGGTGCTGGGGATGGAAATCTAGAACCTCTCAGTGTTAGACAAGTATTCTACCACTTGTCTATATCCCAGTCCAAGACTATTTTTTTTTTTTATTTTAAAGAGAATAAAACAAAAGTGGGCAGAACAAGGCAGATCAGAACAGAACAACATAAGCAACACAGCACTTTACAGTAAGACAACCGGACATTAACAGTAGCTATCAAAATACCTCTTTCTCTGCTATAGTTGAGCATAGTTTCAAATACAATAATATCAAACATACCAAAATAGTATAAAACCATTCAAAAGAATGAAAGAATTACAGGACATTCTGAACTGAATAACAGAGAATGATCAATGGCTACTATAATATCTCATTTTCAATAAAATTTTGTTTATACTATCACATCTATTAAAATCCCAGTAAGACACAACATGATAGAACCGATGGTAATAGCAGAGTAGAAGCATGGTAGGACTTTTAAGCAAGATGATACTAAATCAGCAATGGCTGCCATAATGTTTTGTTTTCTTCAAAACAGCTGTTCATACCATCACGCATAATAAAGTCAAACAAAATGGAATAAAACCATTCCAACTGATGAATGAAAACATTGAAAGGCTTCAAAGCAATGAAATGGGAAATCATGATTACCATTAAGTCTCATATACTCTTACCAACTCTCATACTAGGGAGACTATACAGTATTTACACATGGGAGTTTGGTTTATTTTGCTTATGAGTATGGTCTCAAGTTGTGTCCATTTATTTATAAATATCTCAATGTGATCATTCTTTATAGCTGAGTAGTACTCCATTGTATAAAAATGCCACAACTTTTTTATCCGTTCCTCAGTTGATGGGCACTTAGGTTGTTTCCAAGATATGGCTATTACAAATTGTGCTGCTATAAACATGGGTGCACATATATCACTGTGGTATGATATTTTCAGTTCTTCTGGGAATATTCCTAGAAGTGGAATAGCTGTGTCATTTTTAAATAACGGTGATTTAATGTTTGGACTAGAGACACCAAGCCAGTAAGCATCTTTAGACACTGGCAACCCCTTGCTCCAGGCAGTGAGCATTCATATAGAGGTGAGCATTTTCTGAGCAATTAGTCTGTTTCCTTCCCAGCAGAGTTGGTGTTTTAGCCGTGGTCTACTGGATGCTGAATAAAAAGTGCTTCTCATTGTAGTTTGATTCTTCATTCAGTATGGGCTACTGTAAATTGGACATGTTTCCTCAAGAGAAACAACTTGGCATTTTCCAACACACTGCTGCATTTAAATGTCAAGTATATTTATTACTTTAATAGTATGAAGACTGTGTTAAGTTTGTAATTTGAGGTTACAAAGGATAACTATTTTTTTCAGACTTGTGTTACCTCATCAATTTTTCCCACTTTGCAAATTAACTAAGATTATATTAGAAGTAAATTACTCACCAGAAGGATATCCAGAGCAGAGGTGGTTGTGAGGATCTGATGCTGTGTCCAGTGGTCACAGCACTGTTGCAGGGCAGCCATGCTGCTGATGGCAGGGGATGTGGGCAGCAGCCCAGAGACCTGATGCTAGGACACTTGTGATCTTATGGATTCCTTTCACTGAAGTTTGCATGAGATTGATTTAAACACATACACATGTATGCGTACCTGCACACACACGTGCGCGCGCACACACACACACACACACACATCTAAATAGCTCTGGATAAGACTTAGGAATTCCAGAGTTGGCAAGAGGATCTTGAGAGGTTTCTGGACTACTGGCCAGCATAGGGGCTGCCAAGGAGTGGACAGTGGTGGATAGGACTGAGAAGGAAGGAGGTAGAAGATGTTAGTGATCTTCTGTTGACTGTAGGTGGGTGTATGTGGGGATGGGTTGTGAAGTGCACTTCATGTTTCTCTTGATCTTATAACAGCCGTCTGAAATAGCAGAATGCTGAGTTTGATGCTGGCCTGTGGTCATCTTCAGGGGGCAAGGTCAGGGAGACAAAGGATGTCAGAGCCAGAAGTAAGTGGCTGAGATAGAAGACAGATAGGGAGATTATCTCTGAGAAGAGTACCTGGGAATGGACTCACCATAAAACATGCCTTGAATCACCCTGGAGTTATTAGACTGTAAAGAAAAAGGAACAGTGGTGAACCACGCACTTTGTGAATTGTTGTTTAGACCCATAACAGCAGCACAGCACTGGCTGAGCATGCCAGCTATCCTCAGTGAAGTGAAACAGACACTGCAAGGCAATGCAGGGCCCATCCTGGCTTGGTGGGTAGAGAAGAGGGTTAGGTTGTCAAAGGTGTGAACCAGCAAGGTCTTGTCCATGCTAGTGGGCGATCTACATTTCATTTATCTCATTTTATTCTTTAAAACTTTATTTTCATTAGTACACCTTTGAAGTTCATAATTATACTCATTGTGGGGAGTTGGTGCACAATTTAGTTCTTTTTACGCGCCCATTCTTTGCTCCCCTTAATCTCCTGGTTCCATCCCATTTGTAAAAGATGTCTCCTTGTTTCCTATATAGGTCTTTTGCTCTGTGATTATTTATGTTTTAGGTTTCTCCTGTAGGAGATACTGCAATATTGAGGCTTATGTGTCTTGTTTTCTTTGAGGGTACTAGGGCAGCTCAGGATAGGGTGGAGGGAAGGAGGGGTGAGCATGTGTCATGCCGTGGGTCTTCTAAGGAGAGTGCTCACTGGCTTGGTACCACCAGGTGGGAGGCCTGGCAGAGTTGGTGTCTGCCAGGCTCCTCTCAGATGGGGTTCTGATCTGCCTAGCACACGGCAGAAATAAATTACTTCAGCTTTGTTCTTAAATGTGCCTGGTTGCACACCAGTTTTACACTGTACTTTTGAAAAATGTACATTTGCCATTTTTCCTTTTGCTGAGTCTCTTTTTCCTTTATGTTTCAGGTTTCTCTATGAGTCTTCCATGAGGACTTTGGGAGAATTTCTGAATTCCTGACCAAGCCCCATCTTTGGATATGTTGAAGTGGGAAAAGACTCACAGAAGTGAACTGTGTGTGTGTTTCTGGCTATTAATATTGATAATAGGGTAGGATGGGAAATGGGCATGAGCTGAGAACCTGGAAGTTCCCAAAGGTCTGCTGGTGCCTGCCTAGATGATATATTTAATATAGAGGATTCCAGGTGCCAGTGGTGCCAAAATCCATGGTACCGAGAGTAAAAGGACACTTTTCCAACAAACCTGGTTATTTTAAAAATGACTTTTTATATACACTATTTCTTGCAATGAGTAATAAAGCAGTGACAAATTGTTTGTGTGATTCATTTAAATGTTAGTTTTCCTGTGGGGCCAAGGCTACTTCCAGGGGCCCTGCACTGTGGCTGTGGTGGCTCAGGGTCTGTACTGAGCCAGAGAACCCCTGAGCACCATCACAGCTGGAGCTGCTGCCCACTGTCCGTGGCCCCTTCTCTCCTACCCTGCAGGCGCCAGGAGGTCTTGGCAGAAGACACCTTGGAACAGACTGGGGTTAGTGCTGCCTGACCTTGATGCTTATTTTGTCTTCCTCGGCCTCCAAGCAAGAAGGTTAAGAAGTCTCAGTCTCCTGCCTGTACATCTGGAGAAGACACGAGAAGTGGACTTGCTATACTTAGCATTTAGGGTTTCACCAAGGTACAGCTGAGAAACAGGAGGTAAGCATGGAGTACTACTGCAGCTTGGTTTGGTTAATGTTGGAAACATGATTTTTTTGGAATTGTAATTTGTTGTTCGAACTGTGTTCTCTACTGGTGCGTGACATTGTTCTAGGAATGTCACTCGATATATCAGTCTGCTGGTTGGGAAGGGTGTGTGCTAATTCATCATGCAGTTAACTGAGGAAGGGATTGATACCTGTCCTCCCCCATTGTTCATTCTCCCCCCTTCTCACAGAAGTGCCATCTGTGCTTCTGTAGCTGCATGCCCACCATGAGCAGAGACCACGTTTACCAGTTGGCTTGCACCTCTGTGCAGCCAGGAACCCTATGGTAGTGAACATATCCAGAGGTCTTTCCAGCACTCTGTCCCACCCCGGAGTGGAATGGAGTAGAGCAGAGTGGAATGTGGAGGGCAGAGCTCAGGCAGTGGTGCTGCTCTGTGGGATTGGGGGATGGGGTAGTAGGATTGTGCTGTGGTCCAAGGCCCTGATACCTTCAGGAGATCTAGAGACCCAGGCAGGGAACTGAGAGCAGAGCCACACCTCACAGCCATACTGAGGATGAGTGTCCTGTCACTCCTGCTATGCACAGATGTTTCAGCTGCTCAGTTATTTGCTGAGTGCCCACCTGTAGCACCGAAGTCCTTTCTATCCCAGGCTCCTGGGGGAGAGGGGGTGGGAGTGAAAGCTTCCCTCTTAAGGCACTAACGTTAGAGTGGCGGGACCTAACTGCATGCCAGAGAAGAAGTAAATGTTTTAAACACTTTCTGCTGTAGAAACACTCTGCAATGAAGAGGTGTTGAACACAGGAAATGCCGTAAGCAAAGTTTAAATGGGCCAGGTATGATTGCACACACCTGTAATCCTAGCACTTGGGAGGCTGAGGCAGGAGGATCACTGAATTCAAGGCAAGCCTGGGCTACAAAATCAGTACAAGCCCAGCCTAAGCTACATTATGAAATCTGTCTCAAAAAGACCAAATAAATAAATAAATGAATGATTCTGCTGTCTAAATCAGTGGTTCTCAAGCTGTAACTTGCCTAGAGAGGGGATGACCAGCCCCACCCAAATGGCGTGAGACATGACAGCCTGTAGTCACGGTGCTGGTGGGCTTCCTGCATTTGCCTGTTGGTAGATGCTGTTCACTGCATGGGACTGTGTCCTGGATTGGAGGTACAGGGCAGTGTGTTAAGTGTACCCCCATTCTCCACGCTGGTTGTGACATTTTATACCCCAGTGATTGCTCCACAGCTGTTCTTAGGGTTTCAGCTCTGCGTGTTCCAAGTGTGGGGTGACTTGCTGTGCCTTCATGTGCACTGTGTGTGCCAAGCACTGGGCACGAGTGTCTGTGGGTCTGTGCTGGGGAAGCCACGGCTTGGGCTGCGCCCTCTGTTCTTGCCGTGCTGTCCGGCCATCTGTCTCACTGAGTCAAGGGCCCTTTGTACACGGATGCTCTGTCTTCACCGTCCGCTGGTTACTTGTGGCCCCCCTGGCATCTTTGCCTTTGTCCCTTCTCTGCCCACTTCCTGTTCTCGCTGAGCTCCACTGCCTCACCGCTTTTAGCCCCTCCCAGACTGCATGGTCTGGGCGGTTCCGCAACAGGCTTCCTCTGCATGTCTAGTCGTCCTGTTTTTAAAATTAGTTTTAAATGTTTAAATTTTATTAGTGCATGTTTGCAGTACATGCAGTGTTCAGTCATATTGGGGAGTGGGTGTAAGTACATTATCCAGCTTGATTCTGTTTTTAATCACCTCTCCCTTCCCTCTTACCTTCCTTCATTTTCCTCAAAATATCCTTTTCCCATTTTCATTCTTGATGACACTAATCTTAGCTCATGTTTATGGCATGAAATGTTTCCATTCATTGAAGTTACTAGTTTTTTCTCGCACATTGTATATCTTTATTCTACTTATCCCCCCCTGGCCTCAATCTTCAGGGCTCTAACCCTTTTATCTGTAAGATACGTATCTCTTTGTCTCCTTCTAGCCATCCTGTATTGTGCTCTTTGTATTTGTCTTACTCAAGTGAAAGATACTATATGGTATTTACACTTTTGTGTCTGATTTGTTTCACTTACCACTATATTTTCCAGGTGTATCTATTTCCTTACAAATGTCTCAGCTTTTCCTTCTTTATAGCTGAGTAGTATTCCATTATGTCCAGATACCACATTTGCTTTATTAAAGGGTTTGTGGATGGGTATGCAAGCTGCTTCCAGGCTTTAACTGTTATGAATTGTGTTGCTATAAGCATTGGTATGCATGTATAGCTGTAGCATGATTTCTTTAGCTTTTTGGGAAAGATACATAGAAGGAAGGAATCATAAGGAGTTTAGTTCTTTGAGAAATTTCTGTACTGATTTCTAAAATGGGTTATACTAGTTTACATTTCCATCAACAATGTAGAAGGGCTCCTTTTCCACTGTATCCACACTAGCATCTGTTATTGTCTGACTTCTTGATAGGGCCATTCTCTGGTATAAGGTGGAATCTTTTTTTTTTTTTTTTTTTTTTGTACCAAGAATTGAACTCAGGGCCATGTGCTTGCCAGGTAGGTGCTGTGCGACTAAGCTACATCCCAAGCCCAAGAGGGAATCTTAGCGTTGCTTTAATTTGCATTTTTTAATGGCCAAAGATACTGAATATTTTCCATACATTCATTTGCCAATTGTACTTCTTCCTCTGAAAAGGGTCTGTTCATTTCACTTGCCCATTTCTTGATTAGGTCTTTTATTTTAGGTGGTCTAGTTTTTTTCATTGCTATATATATATCCTTTTTGTAAAGTTGTGCTACCTGGTATTTGCTTTCCTTTCCATTTGTGTGTCTATGATCTGCTTTAGGAGAGTTGGGGGACCTTGGGGGTCTTCTGTTGCCTTGCTTTCCCATGATCCTGGTGTATGTGTATATATTTGTTTTTATCATTTACAATTCCCAAGCAATCTGGATATTGGCATAGAAGGAAAACCAACTGTCAGCCACTACTGTCTTACCTTTGCTATAGTAGTAAATTAGGCAGCAACAATCACATCAGATGTCAATTGGATATTAACAAATCCTTATAAACAGCCCTTACAGAACGAAGAGAAATATGATTTTAGCAAAGACAACTTAGGCCACGCATATGAAGTCCTTCAGACCACTAATTGCTAGGCGTAGGCAGCAGTACCAGAGCTGAAACGTATTGTGACCTCTGCACCCTTATGCTTTATAGACTGTAGCCTGTGATAATCATACCTTGCATGCCTGGCTTCCCATAGCAGAATACAGATGCTTTGATCTTCCTGGTCTGATGCCATGCCTCCCAGAGGATCCCAGGAGATCTCTGTTTAGTTCTCACCCTCTCCAAGCCTGTCCCCAAATCTGTGGTGGGTTAACACTTCAGTCCCGAAGTGAAGCCCTCCTGGGTTTTGTTCTCTTTGAGCTGGTTCATATGTTTTCCTGTGCTGTGGAGACCCCAGAAGTGGGGGCAGCGTCAGCTGAAGACCCTAGTCATTCTTGTCACCCTAAGAGCAGGTATAGAAAGGGAGGCTGGCACTCTGGCCACTGAGCAAGTGTCAGCTGAATGGAGGTTTTTCCATCAGGAGCCTTCATGGCAGTCTCTCAGGGTTTGTCCCCTGTGACTGGTCAGGGTCTGTACAGCTCTAGCCCTACCTGCAGGCATCCAGGTGACCTGGAGACCTATGACCTAGAGACCTGAGGCCCTGCTGTCTGCTCCCTCCTTCCTTCTAAGGCAGTGTCTGTCAACTGCATGGCAAACTTGTTTCATGTCTACCCCTTTTTCACCTCCCCAACCCTGGATGACTTTATTTTTTATTTTAAGAGAATAAAACCCAACAAAATGAAACAGTAAAGCCAACCAAAACAAAGCAGTGAAAGTGGTACAGAACTTCGAAGCAGGATAATAAGGAATCAACAATGGCTACCATAACATATCTTGTTATCTTCACAATAGTTGTCTGTTCCATGGGACATAGTAAAATCAAAACAAAACAAAACAGAACAATATGGATTTCAAAAACAAGACAGAAGGAAATCCTCCATATTTGCTATATTGCATACTGTTAACCTCCTAATAGATCCTCCAGCCATAGCCTGCAAAGTCAAACAATACAAGCATCTAGTTGTTTTTGTACCTCAGTTGCTGTCAGCTCAGCCTGTCCTCTGAACCAGCTGGTTGCATATAGGAGGCTGGGGGGAAGTTCTTGATTCGCAGCCCGCGTGCTGGTCAGCTCACAGGAAGGGGGAACTGGCTTCTTGATGTGCTTCTCACAGACCCAGCATGGCTTCTGCCAACTCACTGGGAGGGTGAACTGGCTTTGCTCTTCATGGGCCCCGCATGGTTTGCATGGCTTACCCTAAGGGTGAACTGGCTTCCTGATGTGTTCCTCGCAGACCCAGCATGGCTCCCCTGGATGACTTTGAAGCATATCCCATGTATCACATGAAAACAACCATAATACTATTATACCCAAATAATTATGTAAATGAGATTAATTATGTTAAAAAGGAAGGGGAACAAGAGATAGAGGGAGTGGGAAGAGAGGGTTGAAAGGCCAGTTCTCCACAATAAATGTAAGCCTAAGTGAAACTTAAAAATGAAAAGAATTACGAAGCAATCTCAAAAATTATATTAGAAGACAGTTATAATAAAGATTGTATATTTTGTATCTCAAATTGGTTATTACATACCTTCTTAAATTGAGATCCCAATAAGGTTTTTGCATTGGCGTTATATGTCTCTTTTGGATCCCTCTGTCTTCCTAGAAGTCACTTTCTTGTTTCATGTACCTCTTGGTTATCTTGCCTTCTGCAGTGTACTGAACTTGCTTCTGTGACTGCTTCCCCCTTTGGTGACTCCTGCTACTGATGGTGACTGTCTCGGCATGTTGATTTACCATGGGTTCTATCCTTTCTCTTCGAGCAGCTGGGATATTTGTTGGATGATCATTGTATGGTCTGTCTGGGAAAAGAAAAAAAAATGCTGAGTTTTCCCCTTTACTTATTAGTATTCAAAATAATGATCATTTTCCAGAAGCAGTGTCACTAGTGTGCTTTGTTACATCAGGGCTGGGCTACAGGTGGCACAGGCCATACAACCTGGCCTGTCAGTTTCCTGTGGTTGACCTGGAATGGGCCATCTGCCAAGGACTCCTGGTCTGGAGGCAGCGATGTGGTTGGGAGATGGGCTGTGCAGATGTGCCCGTAGTGGCTGGCTGTAGCCTTTTCAGCACTGTCAGGAGAGGATCATGGAAAGGACTGAAGTCTCAGTTGCAATAATTGCCTTTGTTATGCGTAACACTGGATGATGAGTCCAGGCTCATCCCAGGCTGTCAGGGTTCAGGGGACACAGGTGATGTCCTTCGGCAGCCAGAAATCTGTGTTAACAGGACAGCATACCACGCCATGGTTCCCTTGAGCAGCTCAAGGTCATGCTGTCTTCCGCTCGTGGGCTAACCCCACAGGGAAATACAAAGTCCTTTCCATGTGGCAGTTTTGCCCCACCTGGGTACATAGTTGGGTATTTCTTTACTTTTGGCATCAATTTGTTGGGATTTTTAAACCTGTTTTTAGATCTATAATCATATTTACATGGTGCCAAGATCAGATTTTCAGAAAAGATATATTTAACAAAAATGTTTTTGCTCATTTCCAAAATAGTAATGTTCTAAGTGTATGGCTTATTCTGTTAAAAAGTAAGCAGATCTGTGGTTTACTAGTCCCTTTTCTCAGATTAATGGTGGTGTGCCAGATATACCATACCTTTCTTGTTTTTAGCTTCATGTGTCTGGAAACCACTTCAAAATAGTGTGGAGACACCTGTCACCCTGCATGCCCCACAGGGACCTGGCCTTTCCTAGTGCTGTGCTTCTAAGAGTGATACATTTGTATCAGCTTCCACAATCCAAGCACTTGCCACAGCCTAGCTGGTGAGCACATAGGCTTTGAGGGAGACATCTAGACATAGATACTCACCATCTAAAGGCTGGGAGAATAAGAATATGTTTGAAAGCTGTATGCATGTTAGGCATCTGTGAGTAGCATGCCAACACAAGCTGCATTTCACATCTGCATGGTTAGGTCACTGAGGGTCACTGTGACCACCTGTCTGGCCAGCTCAGCCTACAGCCTACTTTTATTCCTAATGATGTTCTCTTCCCTCAGATTCCTCTGCATTTCTTTGCGTTTAGTTTCTCCTGTCATTTTTGCAGAGCCAGGGTTGATCTGTCTACGTCAGAGAGCTGAGTGTGTGCAGTCCTAAGGCCAGGAGTGGTAGGGGCACTGGCCGTACCCTCTGTTACCTGCTTTTGTTACTGATAACTTTGTGATTCCTCCGTGTTTCTTCATTTCTCCATTCTTGCAATATTTTCCTTTTAACTTTGCCTTAACACAAAATCCTAAGGTCAGAGCCCTTGGGGGTGAAACAGGACCTTGTTGAGCAAACTACTTTTAAGCAGTCATCAAACAAAGAAAGGACAAATAGTTCTATCCTGGGACCTGTCCAACAATAAACAAGGAACCAGGGACACCACAGCCCAAAGCAAATAGTCTTCCAGGATGTAGGCTCAGACTGGCAAGTTAAGCTCCTCCAGCCCCCAGCGTCCTCTGTAAATGCCCCAGCACTAGCCTCTCAGTTGCTGCAGGTGCCAATGGCACGGGTGCTGTGGGAGGTGGCCATTGGCAGTGACCTCCTCTGTACCAGGGACAGTATTAAGATAGCTGACGCAACAGCTTAGCCCTACTCATGGGCCTCTTGTCATTGTGGGCCACAAAGAGCAAAGCCTTCTGCCAGCCTGTCTCTGGCTTTTCCTGTGTTTCATGTCACCAAGTCTACAAGCTGGTTCTCAGGACTTCAGAGGGCTTCTGTCTGTCTTCTCAGCTTTCTAGACACCCTCTCTGTGAGCTGGTGGGGTGTGGTGTGTGTGCACATGCCATGGGCAGCAGGTCTGCAGGTGAATCAACTCAGTTAAATTCTGCTCAAGGTGTCTCATCTATCCCTGTGACAGCGCTTATGTGCTGATCCACAGTCCAGGCTGTGAAAAGAAACAAGGCACAGGAGAAACTGAATCTACCGAGAGCACTCAGACAATACTGCAGGGAGAAAATGGAGACAGAGCTACAGTATTCTGGGCTGGGCACCTGCCCTTTGGGTAAAGGAGAGGCACGCTTTGCCTCCTGTGGGCACAGCCTGGAGGAGAGGTGACATGAGCAGCACAGAGTGGTGTGTGAGAGAAGTGGGGCACGCAGAGGTCTTCAGGATAGTGGGCCCAACATCGAGTTCTATGCTCAAGTTGGCTGGACTGTGAGTGGCCACCCTAGGTCCCAGCCCAGGTGTTGGGGACATGGGAGAGACAAGGAAGGGGGTGCACCTGCAGGGTGTGGCCAGCAGGTGGGGAGGCTGGGGACCCAGGGGGGTCATGAGTTGGAGGGAACGGACACCCTAAAGTGCACATACATACTCTAATACCCACACTCACATCCCTCACACCCATACTCACCCCCCCCACCCACTTACCCCTCATATCCACACACCCTTCGCCCCACACCCACTCACGCACAACAGAAAGCACACAGCCATTTTCCCATTCCCCAAACGCCACCTCACTACCCCACGAGCCCAGCTCGAGGCTCCCCGTCGTGTGTGGTTTGGCCCAGTCCTCCGACTACACTGCAACCCCAGGCACAACTGCAGCTGGACCCATGGGCGGTCTGCTCGATTCAAACAGAATAAGTAAGTAGGAATTCGGTTTCTCAGGCGCAGCCAGCACCCGGGAGCAGTTTAACTTCATCCCTTGGCCGCTGAGTCTGTGGTCGTGAACCCGGCCCTTGAAGGGAGGACGCCAGGAGGAGGGGAGTGCGGGAGAAGGGCGGGGTCGAGCGCAGGCGCCCCTGGGCCCTCCCCCAGATAGGCGTGCCTTGAGGGCGGGGCGTGTCAGGGGCGTGTCTCAGGCGGCTCTCCCGGGAAGGGCACGCGGCCGGGGGCGTGTGCGGGGCGTGTCCTCCTCGGTGGGCGGGGACCTCGGCGCTGTCCGGTGCTGAAGCTTTGCCCGGCGCCGCCGCAGGAGCGCGGAGAGGCGCGGCCGCGGGATCTGGCGCCGCCTGCTCGGTCCCGCTCTGTCCTTGCTCCCGCGCGGCCATGGACTGAGCACCGGGCGGGCCACGGGGATGGGGCCGCCACTCTCGCCACTCCTGCTCCTGCTCGTGCTGCTGCTGCCACTCGCCCTGTCCGCCGCCCCCGCCCCCGCGCCCCGCGGCCGGCAGCTCCCGGGGCGCCTGGGTGAGTGAGGGGCGACAGGGAGAAGGGGCACGGAGGAAAGGGGGTGCTGGGGGAGGGGTGCCTGCCGGGCAGGGGAGGCGCCAGGACTGGAAGGGGGCGTCTCGAGGGGGAGGGGCGCCTGCAGGGAGGGGTCGCGGAGGCTGGGGTTGGAGGAGGCATGGAGGTCTCGGGCCCAGGGCTACCCCAGGCTCAGACCTTTGGCCGTCCTCACCGCGAAGCAGGCGTGTTTTGCAACCCTGCCTCAGTTTCCAGGCCCCGGCAGGCCCGGGATAGCGACTGTGGAGGAAAGGGCCGTGTGGACGCAGGCGCTTTGTGGCCTCCCGTGCCCCGCGACCCCGCTGAGATCGGAAATGGGGCCGAGGACATTTTCCTCCCTGCTGGGGAAAGGGAGGCGACGGAGTGGAGGGTGGCACCGGCGTCTTTCCCGACATGGCACCTCCCTCCTGGTCTTGTCTAAGGAGGTTCGCCATAGAGGCCATGTGTGCAGGAAGCGTGGGGCCAGGACAGCTGCTGGCCATGGATGGGGTTCAAGGACAGTGAGCAGACCTGGGCAGGTATCAAATGTACCCTTCAAGCTGGCCAGGAACCCTGTACCTTCTTCCTGCTGCTACCCCTCTTGGTCTCAGTGTTGCTTCACCCATCTAAGCCCCTAAACAAACAAAAACCTTAGGAAAGGAGGTAGCCAGAGGCCCTCCCAGACCCCCAGGCCAGCACCGTGATCCTGGTCTCTTCCAGCTCTCTATCACTCCATACAGCTGGCATCTTGCACAGACAGAGCACAGACTCCAGGATGGTGCACAGGCGTGCCCTGCTTTGGGAAGCTGGGATATCACTGCTGCCTGTCCTCCCCTCCCTCACCCCAGCCAGCCCAATCAGCCCTCCTGTGTCCTGGCTCTCAGGAAGGGATGGTACTCCTTCCTCATGGGCTTGAGCTGGCCTGAACTCATGGGAGCTGTGTTTGCCCAGTGAGCCAGGTGCCACCCTCCATGCCTGGGGAAGGTGGGGCATCATGGAATGAGCTTCCTGCTGGCCTCAGTGGCCCCTCTTCCTTTGTGATTGCCAGTTCACAGTGTTTTGCCGAAACCACAGAGAAAGGGGAGGTAGCTGAGGGGGAGTGGAGGAAACCCAAAGATGGAAGCGAATGAAGACACTGTGCTGTCCTGGACCATCTTGCTGAGCACAGTGATGTTGTCTTGGCAACAGCAAAGTGGAATCATGCTGTGTAAAAGGTGTGCCCTCTGAAGCCACACTGCTGATCTCGCCAGTCTGGGAATCGAGGAGGTCAGAGACCACAGGGAGCCATGCGTGCTGGGGTGCCCTGTTCCCCTCCATCCAGGTTGAAGGGGCTGTGTCCTGCAGTCTTTGTGGAATACCATGAAGGACCCAAGGTCTGCACTGAGGATGCCAGGGACAGGAGCAACACCGTCTTCCCTGTGCAGTAGGAAACAGCAGGCCCCAGTCTGTGCCCCTTGACCTGACCCTGCACCAGCTCTGCTCAGTTGCTGCCACATATGCTCAGGACCTGTCTGCAGAAGACACAGCAGGGGCAGGTCCACTGGGAGAAGCAGGTGCTGCCTTTTTCTGTCTCTGCCATCTGGATCTTGGTAATGGTCACACCAGCTGCATTGTTTCAAATAAGAATACACAGTTTGAAGACACACACAGTAACCTTGAATCTGGCCCAGCCATCACTTGCTTCTCAAGTTGAGGCCTACAGAACAGATGGCCAAAGAGACCTTGTCTTTGTGCCTTTGTTACATCAAACAGCCTCATAGTTTAGAACTAGGCTGGTTCGGGGGGGGGGGGCTATCCTTGCTTGGATGAAACCCTCTAGCTAATAGCTGTGTATCTGCATTTATCCTCAGGGCTTTGGGCCATCTCTAGGGTGCTGACCCCAGGAAGGAACACTGTGGCACACCACGAGGTGCTGCTCCCACCACCTCGTGTCCTCTCCTGGGAGGACACACTTTCCTTAAGCCACACCAGCTTTCTGTCTTGGCATCTCCCATTCAGGGATCTCTCTGATTGGAAAAGGCTCTTTCATGACATTGATGATCTGCTAGGCTGGGGTCAGGGCTGAATAGAGTGGATACAGCAACCTGCCCTCCTCCACTTTTTTTTTTTTTTCCAGCAGTGGGGATTGAATTTAGGGAGTGCTAAGCTATATTTCCAGCCCTTTTTATTTTATTTTTTAGTTTGAGACAGGGTATTGCTAAGTTGCCCAGGCTGGCCTCAAATGTGCAATCCTCCTGCCTCAGCCTCTGGAGTAGCTGGATTATAGTCAACAACAATCTCTTTTTAATGACTTTGCCAAGACAAATCTCCTGCACTAGGCAGTATTGTCCAGGACAGCTTGGTGACTCTGTGTGCATTCTGTCTTGGATTTCTTTCATTCCTTTCTTCCTTCTCTGTCTCCTTCTTTGCCCTTCTCTGGGATTTCAGGGCCTCTTTTGATCAGATCCCCAGTATCTTTCCCTAAGTCTGAGCATAAGCAACCAACCATTCTGCAGTTCTGCGGAAGTCAGTTTGTGAACCTGCTTGATAGCTCCCAAACTGAAGGTATTAAAGTCCCTCCCTCCTTTTGCTGAAGAAATGTGCCTTTCCTTTGCCAAAGGCTGAGCTGACTCTCCATCAGAGTTTTCTCAGAGAGTCCAGATTCAAACCTTGCCAGGCACTGGCTGTGAGGACGGGCGATTGTTCATTTTGCCCCTTTGTTTTCTCTCCGTTTGCCCACACGTATTCTTCATTCAACCACGAGCCCACACGGAGCTGAGAAGCAAAGCTGTCAGCAGCAGGAGTGGCTGCTTTGTGAACCGCATGGCTTGATTGTTTAATTTTAAATCAAAGGATCCTTCCTCTCACCACAACACAAACCCATCTTTGCTTTCTGGGGTCCAGAGCCTTTCATTGTGTTTGGTTCTGTGTTAATGAACTGAAGCCCAGTTCTCTCCTCATCTGTGAGCTGTTGCCTGCCTGTCAGTTACTTCTCCATCAGCTTCTGGGGCTGGCGTACTTTGGGAAGGACTAGGGTGTATGGAGAGGGGACTCTGGGCAGTGGGTTCAAAATGAGATGCACTGAATGGAAGTGTGGGAGCTGTGCCTGTGTCCAGAGGTGGCTGTCGAGTGTGTCCACCTCTAAGGTGTCAGCAGAGAATAAAAGGTTTTAAATGGCCTCCTCCTGTGTTAAGCTTAGCTGTGCATCCCAGCTCTCCTTTCAAAGCCAATCTGGTTTCACACTTGACAAGGGCATCATCCAGTGGCCTCCAAGGAGGGCAGCCTTGCCTGCCCCAGTGTGGCCCCTCCCAGCACACATGCCAGGGTGTCCGTGTGCCAGGAAATATTCAGGTTTGGGGGGTCCTGGCCCAGGAAGAGCATGGCTGTGGCAGTAGAGCTGTGGGTGGAGATCAGGCAGTGTGTGGTTCTGCCCCCCCAACCCAGCCTTGGGTTCTAATTCTGTTGTAATTATTGATTCTTTCATGTGATGGCTTCTACATTCGGGTTGTTTTGTTCTATTCTTTACACATTTTACTTCGAGAATGCAATTATTTACCCACTGTTCTCTGGGTTCTAGGAAGCAAGGAATGTAGGTTTAATTTCATTACCTTAAAACTATGGGACACATGCCTGCTCTGCTGACCTCCAAGAGTGTTAGTTCTTAGCCTTGAATTTCCCCAGCCACCTCATCCTCCTCAAGACTAAGTGCTTCAAGATAAGAGAAACTGATTTACAGGGACCCTCAGTTACTCTCTCTACAACATCTGTTTCAAGGTCCTCCTAGGGGGAAGCCTAGAAGTCCTTAAACCTACAGTCACTTTGGATCCTGGGAAGAGCAGAACCTTGGTGATAGCCCCATGGTGAGCTCACCTCTTCAAAGTGGGAGTAGTTACCCCATGATGAGACCCCACACCGTCCAACAAGGACAATCCTGGGAACTAAGTTGGCCCTTAAGCTGTCAGGATTCCTCCAAATGGGAACCAAATCTGAGAATGAACCACAGGCCCTGACCCACCTTAGCTAACCCTTAAATGCTGGGCCCCTCCTGTTGCTTGGATTGTAGTCTCTTCTTGTTCATCTGGCTGTCTAACTCTGCCTGAGAAATCTGCCCTGTGCCTCACACTGATGTTTCTGAGTAGAGGTCCCCATCTCCCTTGGGTGACTGTTCCTTTTACAACTCAGTATGGCCCAAACTAAAAACAACTCTTGGCTTTGGGTGGCAAGTACTTAAGATCTCCCAGGATATTGACAGACACTGCTAGTTGAAGGATCCTTTGTATGTGGAGGGGTGAAGAAAAGCCTTAAGAAAAGGGCAGAAAGGGTTCTGTCCAGATGCATCTCGGAGATGAAGGCCAGAGTGCTGAAGCTAGCTCAGGACCTGTCTTATCATTTCTGACGAGATGCTCCATTTCCCAGAGAAAGCAAACAGCTGAACTCATGGAAGATAGCCCTCGGTTCCACATAAATGCACCTGGCAGCTGTTTCCACATTAGTCTGAGCTGACCTTCATAAATGTAGACCCAGCTGGGCTTATTTTTCCTAATCTTGGTTGATAGAAGGCCAGAAAACTCGAGAAGCACAAAATAGTCAGTCTACTTTCCTGATGCCTAGAAACAGAGTAGAAACAGTTTGTTGAAGGAAGGACATTTTTTTCTTTTAATTCGTGTTATCTCTGGCCACTGTGCCAACCCACTCTTCAAATATCTAGGACAGGAAGTAGAAGCAGGTGTGGCTCCCCGGGACACCTCCTCCTCCACACATTAAGCACCTTTTGTTTGGTAGTCTGCCTTGCCCAGCTGATAAGCTGCGGCTCTTGCTGGACTTTGAGTTCAGTGCTGCCTTTGTCTTCGGAGGCCAGGCCAGTGCAGATGATAGAAGAAAACCAGAAGAGCGGTGACCAGTGGTGGATTCTCGGATGCTTGGTGCACACTGTTGCTGTGGAGGTGTATAAGAGAGCATGTAGCTTGCTTTATCTGTTCCCTCCAGGAATAGTAACGGTGACTCAGAAAGCAGAGGGTGAGCCCACGTAGCCTGTGTTGACCAGTCAGTTTAGGGTGATTCAGGCACATGGCAGGCGAGAGAAGGAACTAACTCATCGTTGCAAGACAGACTGAATTTTACTTTAAAATAGTACTGAATTTTCTTTTCATGCTACATTCTATGTATAGGTTCAGGCGCCTTCACTGTTGGGTCAGCTCATCCCTTTGCCGTGACAGCCTACCATCGCCTTTGCCCTGGGGCCCTGTCCTGAGCTGAGTGTTCTGTGTGTTCTCATCATGTGCCCAGGACAGCCCAAACAGGGAGCATTTCTGGCTCCACTTTAGAGGTGAGAAGACGGAGACTCACTCAAATGGTTTAAGGAAGTGCCTGTGGCCTCCAGAGCCTCTTTCTTTCCCAGTGGATGATGCCAGTGGGGCAGGGTGGCTCCTGAGGGACACTGAGTGCTGTGAGGGCACTGCGCTCTGAGACTGCAGGAGTTAGTCCCCACTTCCCCCAGCAGAACCAGGACTGTCTCCACTCCATCCACTGCTCTTCTCTTGAGAGCTCAGAACCTTCAAGGGCCCCACTGGGCCTCTTCCAGGAGGACTTAAAATGCTTGCTGTCACTGGGGCCAGGGATGTCATTTTCTGGTTGGGTTTTTTTGGGGGTCAGACTGAAGGAAGTATTTGATCTGTGCCGAGGACCTTTGCTGCTGGAAGAGGAGGGCTTATTTTGAAACCATCAGCCTTCTGTATTAGCAGGAGTGTGAACGCCCATAGCCTTTCCTCCATGTTGTCCCAGTGAAAACTGTTCCGAACACTCGCTCAGTGTCCATCAGACTTAAAGAGCTGGCAGTACAAATTCCAGTACAAACTCATCCTGGACTTGTAACAAAAAGTCCACTTCAGAATAAGGACAAGGATGAGGGAGGGAAAACTTCCGTGAGACAAATCTAAGAGCAGCTTCCTGTGAGGCTGACCCTTGATGGACAGAGACCTGGGTGGCCCCCCTCAGTGACACATCTTTCTCTGAAGTAGTTGTGGAGGGAAGGACGGACACTTCCACCCTGTGGTGTGGGCGGTCTGTGTCCTGCCTGGTTCTGAAAACCCATTCTGGTTGCTGACCTGGTTTCTAGAGGGAAAGGACTTCGCATGAGTGGCACAGTCAGCCCTGGTTTCTACAGCAAGATGTGTTCAGCTGTGGATGGATGGAGCTGTCCCTTTGGAAGGAGGTGCCCAACAGAATTTCCTGGGGTGGAACTGTAGGGAGCTTAGCAACCTGCATGTTCTCTGAGACAGCCAGTGTCTGCGGAGCAATTGGTGGGCAGGGGAATGTGGCCCGGGAGGATCAGCATGAGGTGCAGCCAGTGGCCTTTCTGCTCAAGTCCTCCACACACATACACTTCCACCAGAAGCCCTTGAAACCCTCTGCCTGAAAATAGACTGAGTCTGAGATTCTGCTCAAGTGCAACTTCTGGATCCCAGGGAAGATCACAGAGGCCTCCTGTACCCTTGCACCTGTGGCCTTGCCCCTTAGCATCCTCTCCTGTTTGTAGCCTCTATTTCCAGCATCTTCTCCTCCTACATCCTCTTCTCCCTGTATCCTCTCCTCCCAGCACCCTCTCCTCCTACATCCTCTTCTCCCTGTATCCTCTCCTCCCAGCACCCTCTCCTCTTAGCACCCTTTACTCTTCATCCTTTTCTCCCTGCATCCTTGCACCTGCTTCATTATCTTTTAGCACCCTCACACCTCCTTTGCCATGGTGTCTGACTCTTGCTTCCATGACATAGCCAACATGAAATTGGGAAATTAAGATGACAAGAACTAATAATTTTTACCAAATGGAGGATTCCTACAGAGTGAAACTTCAGGTGATCTAAAATGGCAGGTAGTGTGTGTATGAATAAAGAGCACAAATTAAAGGAAGGTGACTTGCTGAGAAGTTGGCCTTATCTTACCAGTCTGATAATATTAGCAGCTTATACTAGTATTTAGAAGTCCGGAGAAATAGAAGGAGATCAACTGTAATCTCAGAATTTATTCTTCCTTTTCTTTTTGGTCTTTTTGAGACAGGGTCTTACTATGCAGTTCAGGCTGTCCTTAGGCTCACTTTGCAGCCCAGGCTGGCCTCGAACTTGCAACAATCTTCCTACCTCAGCCTCCAGCGTGCTCAGATGACATAATTGTGCCACCATGTATGGCCTCAATTCTTCCTTTTTTGAGAGGATTACCTGAAGTGGGTGGGAGAAACCTTGATAACTGTAGTTTCTAGCAAATTCCAATTGCTACTTTTGGGAGTCCTGAATTTCTCCAGTTACTGTTGGAGCTTGGTAGCCAGATGAGATGGAATATTATTAATGAAAATAATGTCACTTTAGAGAGTCCAAGTTTCAGATGACTATTGACATTTTTGCAAAAGCATTATTATTACATATAAATAGTAGCATCACTTATTTTTAAATACACATATTTTGAAAACAGTCACATACAACCTGAAAGCAGGCATGATTATGTTGTTATAATAAGTAATGATAACACCTTTTGAAATTTATTTGACATCATCCTGTCAAAGAACTTAAAGGAATATGACTTAAATGATAAGACACATTTCTTACAGGTTTGTTCTGAACATATAATAAAAAGAAAGTAGGTACTCTTTCAGACATAACTACTCTCTTGTAAATTTTTTTAAGACTTTTTTTTTTTTAAGAAATGGAGGAGTAAGAATAACTCCTGAGAGACAGGAGGGCTCCCAAATGGGTTGTCCTCTTTTCAAATATTTATTATGTAAAATTTGATAAATGAAAAATTCAGAAAATATATTTTGTGTGTCTGGATGGCAGTGTTTTTCAGTGTTATCACAGTGTTTGAGGACAGCTTTCAGGAAGCCCGCAGATGGAGGGGTGCAGGGCTGCTCAGCCTGGCAGTCCTTGGTGCACCTCTGCCCTCTGAAGTCAGGCAGGGAGCCTGGGCCAGCTCTCTACTCTGGGGTGCAGGTAGGGTGGCCATGCTTTCCTGTTGTGAGGTGGAGCTTAGGAGGTGGCCCGGGGAGCAGAGTTTTCTGTGGGGCTGAATCAGGCTGCTGAGAAGCTCTGTGCTCCAGATCAGCCCCTGTTCCTGCTACTTCCCAGCAGCTCCTTCCCACAGAGGCTCAGGGCCCACCCAGCTGGGCACCCATGTCCTCACCTTAGTCTGTCTCACACCTATGCCCTGGGATGTGCTTAAAAAAAAATCCAAAAACTCTGCTTGGTAGCAGAGTTGAGTTGGAGGAAAGAAACTTATAATGGGAACTGAACTAAAAATATCTCTTTTACCTTTCTTTATGGCACAGTGGTGCTTCATTATATATAAATGCCACATTTTCTTTATCCATTCAACTGGTGGCAGGCCTATGGGCTGTTTCCAAGATTTAGCTATATAATAAATTGTGCTATCGCAGAATAAACTTTGAAAGACAGACTAAAACCTTGTCCTCATTCAGTTTGGGCCAGAGTGACCACTGCAACCGGAAACCTTGTCTGACCTCAGGAAGGAGGAGGGCTTGCCTGTGGCCTGAGAGACCCCTGGAGCTGCCTTCTCTTGTGTCTCTCACAGGCAGTGCAGAGGCCCAAGGCACCCTGAGGACAAAGCATACTTGTCCGTGTATTCCTAGACACCTAGCAGCAGTGTATGTGCTCTACTGAACGCGTGTTTTTATAAAGCAAGCTCAGTAATGATTTAAAGGAATGAGATTAAATATTATTCATGATTATTATTTCTATTATTATTATTTTTTGAGACAGGACCTTGCTGTGTAATGCCAGCTGGCCTTGAACTCACTTATGTAGCGTAAGCTGGCCTTGAGCTCATGGGATCTCCTCAGGCTCCTGAATGCTGGGGTAACAGACATTCACCACCACACCTGGCTCATGATTAAAATACTTTGTTGAAGGTACAAATACTTCTGTGCTCACTGAAATTGTTACTGATGGAACTTAGTGTTCCTGACTGAGTGTTTAGTGCTGGAGCCTGAACCCAGGCCTTACAGTGCGAAGCCTGTGCTCTTCCCTGCACCCACAGCCCCATCAATCTCTTCCTTTCCAAATGTCTGTTGCCTCCACTGCTCAAGCTCTGGGTGTGTGTGTCGCCTCCACAAACAGTGCATACTTGGCACAGTGCTACCTCCGATGGCCATGTGTGCAGGTCACATCTGGGAACCTCTGCAGGTGACAGCCTTCTCTTGGGTCTGTTTCCCTGCCAGTGTCTGAAGAGCAGCCTGGGAAGTCTGTGTCTGTGCCAGCCGCAGGAGCTTCTGTGCTAGTTCAGGTGCCCCTCACCTGCGGGTCTCTCCAGGCCCGCAATGGTGGGTTGAGCCCATGTGGTCCTTCACTCGCCAACACCACAGCCCACGGCCGCAGCGCCTGAGCCCATGTGTCAAATATGCCTTGCATTTTGGCTGGCAGCTGGGTGGGGCCTGCTCTGTTAACTTTGCTGAGTAAATCAAGACCTCAGTTACAATCTTTGGGCCCTGGGAAAGAGTCTCGGTTGAGTTTTGCCAATTTGTGAGTAGCTTCCTCTTGGAGAGATGCAGACAGAGGTCTATGAGTGACTTGCTGGGGACCCACTGGGATAGTGGCCTACCAGGTTTCTGCATCTCTGAGTCTGTCCTGCTCAGACTCCAAAGAAAGAAACTGTGAGGCTTGTGGAGCGCTTACTCCAGTCAGGAGATGGGGCAGCCTCTGCTGACTCCTCTAGGGTTAGAGTTGAGCTCCTTATGTATGCTTTATTTATTTATTTATTTATTTAAAAAAATGGTATCACAGGTTATGGATTTAGCTCAGAGGCATAAACACCTTCCTGGCAAGCAAAAGGTTGTGAGTTCAATCCTTGGTGAAAACACACACACACACACACACACACACGCACACACACATGCGCGCACACACACACACACACAAGGCTAGTTCAGTGACCTGGGAGGCTGAGGCAGGAGAATCACAAATCCAAGTCTGTCTGGGAAAATTAGCAAAAAAGCGATCTCAAAACAAAAAGGTTGGGATGTAGATCAGTGTTCCCTAGGTTCCATTCCCAGTTCCAAAAAGGAAAAAAAAAACCTGTGGGATGACAATTTTCACAATAATAGTCTTACATTGAAAATCACTTGACTATATCTGAAAAGTATTCTGGCGTTGGTTTCCAGGAGACAATATTCTTTCAACACACAGACCCTGAGTTGGTTAGTATGGTACTGGGGTTCCAAGGAACACTGACCATCAGAGAAGGCATTGTTCCCCGGCCTTTAGTAGTTCTTCATGTACTTTATGACAGTAAAATGGGGGTGAGGAACCCCCTTCTGCACAGTAGGCACTGGAAACCTGGCCTAGTGATGTTCTTCTTGCCCACACATCATCCCTTTTGAATCTGATTCTTACTGTAAAAACTTCCAATGAGTTAGCCACCCTCTTTCCACTCAAGCACTTCAGGAGTGGTATTTACTCAGTAGGTTGAGATACAGTGCGAACCATTCAGGAGTATAAACTCATGGGGTGGAGCTTCCTGCTGGCAACATCGGTGGGCAGCATGATCTGCATCACGCTTACATCTTTATTTAGAAATTGCCTTTCTGGTATCACTTAGTCACTTTCTACTGAAGAAAAAAGCACAAAGCAATTTTAATGCCCAAGATTCAAACAGAGCTCTTAGTGCAACGATGGTGCTCCCACAGATAGGAGGGAATCTAGTGTTAGAAATCACCAGCATCACAAGTGTGGGGGGTGAGGGGGCAGGGGTCACCTGTCCCTCGAGGCACTGCCAGTCCTGGTCAAGGTAGGGGGGTCTGAAGCCTCTGTACTGGGGAGGGTCCTGGTGTGCCGAGGCCTGAACCGAGAAGGAGCACAGCACACACAGGGTGACCCTCCTGGGTCAGGCCCCAGTGGTGGTGGCTCCATCCTGAGGGCCTGGGGAACATAGGCATGCAGAAGTCCACAGAGCAGGCAGAACAGAGGCAGGTCTCTGGAAGAAGGGTGCATTGTTGGAGCTGCAGGTAGCACCATGGGGTAGTGACAGACATCAGCACTGGCCAGATTGTGCTGGAGGAAATGCAGAAATTTTCCTCTTTCAAGTTATTCTGCTGTCACAGAGAACCAGGAAATTCTGTTTCCCATGAACTAGATCATTAGCCAAGTGTAAGCATGTTTTTAAAAACAACTGGATACCCTCATGTGCTAAGAACTATGCAGAGCATCAGGAAGCAAGCAGGGCAGGGCTCCTGTCCCCCAACCCTTCCCATTGCCCCTTCCCAGTGTCTCCCCTGCCACCTTCCAGAAACTTCCAGAAGCTTCTTTGTCTCCCTATAAGCTCATTGAGTACTTCTTTCTTTCAGAGAGCATTCCCAATCCTTGTCTTTTGGTTGAATTTTTTTGGCTAATTCAAATAAGGCTATAGGATTTTCCATGACAAACACACTGCTTTGTATGGGCTGCTCTTAATTCTGTCAGTGAAAAGACTTTGGTGAGGAGATATGCCACTTTAACTCCATAGATATTTATTTGTTGTTTCCTAATTCTGGACTACAAATGGGCACTAACTTCCAAGGGACGGACCAGAGACACGCACTTTTCATCAGATTGCAAACAAAGGGACCCAAAGAAATAAACACTGAGACAAAACCAAAATAGGTCACCCCCTGCTACTGAGGTGGAGGATCAAGTTCAGTGTGGCTGTTACCTAACATCACTGGTTCCCTAAAAGAGATCAAAAGCAGAGTGCCAATAGCACAGGCTTTTTCAGTGGCTCAAGAACTGAGGAGGAAAGCTCAGCTCTCCGATAGAAACATGAATCTGTTTGGGTGGGAAGGTCACAGATACGGAGGAGAGGAACCGAGGTGAGGGATGGGTCAGGCCCAGAAAATTCAAGGTAGAGGGAGGTTGAGGGACAGGTCCTGTCCCTTCTGCTCTTTTGGGGCCGGCTCTAGCTGTCAACTTGCCCCTTCTATGCTTTTTCTGGGCTGGCCCCTGCTGTGGCTCCTGAGTATGGAAATTAGACTCTGAGGAAGTTAGAGGCTGTCTAACGTCTTAGAGACAGCCAATTTCCTGGCTTAGTATATGAGCTTGCTGTCCTCAGTAATGAGCATCATGGGGTGGGATAGAGTCCTGGGGGTCTATAGTGAGTGAGAAAATGAGGCTTTGAGTGCTGTTGGCCTTGTAATCTGCATAATCATGGGAGGAAGGTGCAAATGAAGCCTGAGAGACAGGGAAAAATGACTTGGCAGGAAGAGTTGGCTGGACCGAATGCAGTACCAAGGGCACTGAGATCCTGGCCAACTCCTGCATGCCTGAGGTGAGGCCAGTGGGTCACATTCCACCCCTGCAAGGTGAGAGTTTCCCAGACCCACAGCCCCTGACCTTCTCCTCAGGTACCCCTAGGTCAGAGCCCTCTGCACCCACTGGTCATGCTTCCTCTTTCGCCCCAGCTAGTGGAGTGGAATGGGGAGGACCCTGGACTGGTTGGAGAAGCAGGCTGCAGTATGTACTTGAAGGAAGCATCTTTTTGAGCTGGACACTTTGCGTCTTTTGAATCTGTGGTCTGCATATGGACTTGGAGAAGGTCATCATGCAAGGGGAAAGTACTGTTGGGATCAGACCAGATTCTTTCTGGGGGTGGTTGTAAGATAATGGCTACTCGACCTGGAAAAGATAGATCTGTTTTTTCTTGGATACAGTGGTAATGTGGAGCAGTGGTTATGAAGTGAGAAAGTGTATGATGTGGTTGACAGTTTCTGGCATGCTGCAAAGAGTCAGTGCGGTCATGGTTAATGGTTGGCACCCTTACTGTCCTCCGCAGCAGAAGCGTGCCCCCTCCGGACTGAGGAAGGTCTGTGAAGCTTCAGAAAGGATCTGACATCGTGTTTCCTTGGCTGTTTGTTGTCCAAACTGGCCTTGTGTACAGTATCCCTGTGGTCCCCTGGCTCCTCCTGACCCTGATATTATATTTCCTTCATGGGCCAGTCTGGCCCTCCTCACACACCCCATGACATCCTGTGGTTAATTTGGGCAGGTCCCTGTGCTGCTGGGAGAAGCCAAGAGGCTGTGGTCTGGCCTTGCCCTGGCCTTCAGCTTTGTGAGGTTCAAGCTGCTGGTGGTCAGTGACAGAAACAGTCGGGGGCTCATGCACAGCTTCTCTGCTGGCCTGCTCACAGCTGGGAGGTCCCCTGAGGAGATGTGATCCTCTACAGTGCGAGCTGAGCCTCCCAAGGCCAGCACCAAGCACCACAGAGTATCAGGTTAGACGCGTTCAACTCGCAGGGCTTCTTAACATTCTGAGATTTTGTGTGTGCATATTTTTAGTGTTCGTGATTTTTAAATCTTATAAAGTGATTGTGATGAGTTTTTTTTTCTTTAAATATTTTAAATATGAAACATTTGACAACCTCAAATGTGGATTACTCCAAGTTTTAAAACAGGGTTATTAGCTCAGGGCCATAATACACAGAGAGAGAGAGAGAGAGAGAGAGACAGACAGACAGACAGAAAGACAGAGAGACAGAGAGACAGAGAGACAGAGAGAGAAATTACTGTTCTAGTTCTGTGAAGCAGTTCACAGTTCTCTGAATGCGAATGATGTTTGCCACAGGATATTCCTTTAGCCTCTTGGTTTTCTGCAGTATGAAATGGGCATGTGATTTACACATGTGTTTGAAAATCTTCCTTTCCTGCAGATTCCTCAGCACTTCAGAAGGAATCTAGGTAGACAGCTGTCTTCTTCCTTGTCTCAAACCCAAGACTCTTTTGGGCCTAGGTTTCCCCATGAGTATGACAGGAAGTCAAATAAGGTACTATTTGTAGGTTTGTAATTTCAAACATTAGCTTTTAATAAACCAAAGCATTGCCTCCTGCTGTGTTCATGCCCACTTTTGGCTGCTGTTAATGGTACACTTGTTTCTTTATCCCAGTCAGGCTTGTTAGGGGAGTGATGACCTGGCCCTGTCCCCATCTGCTGTTCACTGAACCCTGTCCCTCTTTGCCTCTGACCTTTGCATGAGGCCCTATCTCCCCAGGAGTGTGTCCTTGCTGGGGCTTCCTTTCTCTGTGTCTCCAATCAGTTAATTAAGTCGGGTACCCTTGGGACCTGCGTGTGCACTTAGCACATGGCAGGAACTCTCATGCCTGTGTTAATGAGCTGGAGTTGGAGACCTGGACAGAGCCTGCCTTGCCTCAACCTTGACATTTTGCATGGCAATAATGAAAAGCCTTCCTAAAAATAAACACGGCCTGTGCAGTATTCAGTGGAGTCTGTGTGGATGGTGGAAAATGCAATCGAAAGCCTCATCATTCTTTGTCATAGCAACGGGACAGTTCATGAGCTTTGCAGGGGTTTTCTGGCCCTGGGGATCTTGGTGCAACCCATTACCACAGTACCAGGCCCCCGTGGAGCCACAGAGCCATATGCCTTCCTTTGCCTTTCTGATCAGGCCACGGTGCTGGTGTTTGTTAAGAAGCATATGTGACGACAGCCACTTGTGAAACCCAGAGCCAAAGAAAGGAACAGTGACTGTACCTGTCTGCTGGAACAAAATGTGAAGGAAAAAACCAAAAACCTCTCTGCTCTTTGGAGACTGTGAAAGATGAAGTTCAGAAACTCAGGAATCTTGCTTCACACAAATGTGCTCCATCAGAAGGGCAGTGTGAGCAGATATAGTATCCCGAGAGAGGCTTTGCAAATCGACAAGGCCCAGCCTGGGGAGTGTGACAGGGACATCTGTGGGCCACAGCCCAACTTGTAAAGGTCACAGTATTAACTTGTTCAGGGGCTGGTGGTCAAGGCTGCTTGTGGCCAGGGTGTCTGGCCAGGGTCCACAGTCACCACCACTTCCTCTCTGACTGCTGGTTGCATGGAAGCTGAAGCTTGGCCAGCAGAACCTTCCCATGCTGCTGGACAGAACAGTAATTGTATTAATCGTCAATGTTATAAAAAGTATTTATGATCTCAGAGGAATACTTTAAAAAGTAAGGAAAATGGCCAAGTCACGGAAAAATAGAGCTGCCCTAAATATTTAGAGGACAGTGCTGAGGTTAACAACTGTGTTTAGAATCGGGCAGCCTGAGGGGCACTGTCAAGCACCCTGCTCCTCAGTTTCCTCATCTGTGAATGGGGTGGTATCAGCACCTGCCCTGGGAGTTGCTGGGGGGTGGTGTTAAATTGTTTCTGTTTTTCAAATGGAGAAAGTCAAGCAGGGTTGTGAGGTGACAGAGGTAGCCCCAGCCCCATGTCCAGTGTGTACCAGTTTTTTGACTCTGCTCCTGACGGGTGGCCGAAGTGCTTTTTTGGTGAGGTCTGTAGATCCCACACTAGAAGTTTGAGGTCCGAGTCTGAGATTCTCACTATTGATACCAGGCTCCCTCTTTGGATTCTGAGGGAAACTCCTGTTTTGGGGACACACTACCTTCGTGCTCTGCTGGGGTGGTGCCCAGTGACTGTGGTGGAGGTGACAGCTACAGCCCAAAGATGTCCCTGTCTCACTCCTTAGGATGGGTCCTATTGATTTGCAAAGTCTCTTTTGGAGTGATTGTGTTTGACTGTTATTTACTGCCATGCTGATGATGTGTGTTTATGTACCCACAAACATGTCCGTGTAGACTGCAGGTCCAGAAGGAAGGCTGGCCACAAAAGCAGCAGAGTTCTGACATTCGGCTCCGGAAACAGTGTGGACTGCTCATAATTTCATAAAGGCGATGTTTGGTGCCCTCTGTCTGGTCCTTGCCTCTCTTCCTACAATACAATTTTCCAGAAGGCAGCAGCCTCCCTGGACTGTGTGTGCCTGGGGAACACATTTCATGATTTGAGCAAAGGTAGCATACTGGGCAGGGCCTGGATATGGTTTACCCTGAGTTTTGTGAGCACAAACCCCATTTAAAGCAAGTTTGCACAGCAAAAGACCTGTGCTCTGCTTATCTGCTTGCCTTCTTGGATTTACGTGTTTTCCCTGGCTCCCAGCAAGGTTTTTCCTCTCATGTCTTTTCCTAACACACTGGGGCTTAGAGCATTTTCTGGACTGTGGGAAGAGCTGCAGCTTGCTGGGCCCAGTTGGTCACTCTCTGGCCTTGCTGCCACTGGTATCTCTCACCTGGAGTACACATAAACACATGGGGTTGATGCATATGTGGAAAGATGGGCGTTTGCACATGGGTGTGTTTTCGGTGCTGCGTTTATGTTAGGATGTCTGGTTGAGCATATCATCAGTGGAGCAGCTAAAGCTGTGTGATTGGCTCCATGGAGAGAAGTGTTTGCTATAATCAGGTTAAAGTTTCAAGGCCCAGCAGCCCGGCTGAGTTTTCAGTTTGCTCCAGCTGGTGTTGGCACTGCTTCCTCCAAACCTCAGGTTGTGAAACATCATGGTCAATTTGCAAACTGCCAGTGAACAAGGCCTTTGCTTTGGGGTGCTCTGGGATCCCACGGCTATGTTCCACCTGGGTTCCTGTGGGCACATCCAGCCCTGAGCTCTAAGCAGGAGGCACTGGTAGATGTGAGTGGCAGTGACTCTGCCTTTCCCAAGAAGCTGTTTCCACACCAGCAAGGTTCTCACAGGAGCCTTCCATCCTGTGCTGGAGATGGCATGTTTGCAGGTGAGTTTCAGGTGGGTCCTTCCTTCTCAGGCCACTCTGGGCTGGATGACTTCCTGCCTGCAGGAGCAGCAAGGCTCTGTGAGCACAAGAGTCAGCTGTGGTACAGCTGGGAGACTTGCACCTGCCCTTTTAGCTGCCCTGCTGGGGATCCCAGCAAATGCCATTTGAGTAGGGACACCTAGTCTCTGCAGGACCCGTTCCCAGTGTATCCTGATTCTCTGTCCATGCATGAGGTTTGGAGTGGGGTCCGCTAGTTTTGTCTCATGGTCCAGCAGTGGTCATCAATCTCTCACCACTTCCATGAGCCTCCAGCTATAAGACCACAGTGAGGGGAGGTATACGGGGCCTCACGAATATTGTTAAGGCTGAAGCCGTGGAGCAGGACTTTCCTCTCGTGCTATTGACACATGCTTCTTAGCCTCCCAGTAGCCTGTAGGCCTTGTGTAAGGATCGGCACTGCTGCTTTTAAGGCTAAATGGACTATTAATAATGGGCAGCCTTAACATGACTATTTATCTGTGGAGATGGAGCGGTTGTGTTAATGCAGAGAGGCCCGATGTGTTGCTGCATTGATCTGCAATTTGTTGTCACCATTGATTTTAAGATTGTTTCTTATCTGAAGAGAAGAGGGGAGACTGATTGTGTGGCTGTATCTGTGTCACGATCCAAATGTGACCCCCCCCCCCCAGACACATGTGGAGTCCTGTCCCTGAGGCAATGGTGTTGGGAAGTTGCTGTTGGGTGATGATGAACCCCATGGTGGGATGTGTGCGCTTCATGGGTGACTGTGGACCCCAGAGAGCTCCCTGCCTCTTCTGTTACTGGGATGCAGTGAGCAGACACTGCCTCTCTGGACACTGATCCTGCTGGCACCTTGGTTGACCAGCAGCCTTTCAACCAGGGAAATAGGCGCCTGCTGCTTATTGGCTCCAGGGCTGTAGGGTTTGAACTACGACATCCCACCCACCCACTCCGCTCAGGAACTGCCCTTGGGGTGTCCACTGTCTTCAGGGGATGCATGCCCACTGCCTCAGTGTTGCCCTTTAACCAGCACCAGGAGGACCTGCAGCCCCATATCTCATGGCCCCCACTTTTCCTGGAGCTTAGTGTCCCAGCTGAGAATGAGCAGCTGGATGGAGTGTGGACCTGGGCAGCTGAGCCTGGGTCTCTTAAGGGCCACTGCCCTTGAGAAGCATCCTACTTGCCTGGGAGCTGAGTTACCCAGTGCTGCCTTTTTAAAAATTGAATCAAAACAGGGAACTTTTAAAGGTAAAAATACATGTTTTTGCTGGGATTCTGAAAGCAGTAATGGCTCAATAGCTAGAACCACACCTTGCTAAAAGATAGAGCATGCTATAATCACAAGTTTCTAATTCTGAAGTTTGCAAACTCATGAACAGAATATCCCAAAGGATCCTCCTTGTATCCTGCATAAGGGACTAGAGTGTGGATTCATTTCTTCTTGCATTTTGCTCCTTATAGTTTTCTCTTTCTTTCTTTCTTTCTTTCTTTCTTTCTTTCTTTCTTTCTTTCTTTCTTTCTTTCTCTCTGGTGGTACTAGGGATCGAACTCATGACTTCAAGCTTGCCAGGCAGGTGCTTATGTCACTGAGTAAATCCCTGGCCCTGCTTATAGTCCTTTATGCTGGCCTCAAACTTGTCAAGCACATGTTGGCAGACATTCATGAGTTCTCTCAAGCCTCTGTGCAATGGATCTACAGCTGGAAGAATACTTTGAGTCTGAATGCACAAATTAATTGTGCTAATGGGCGGGTCATAGTGTAACCACAAAATTCCACTTCTGGATTCTTCATGATTATGTACTTCAGAAAATTCCCTAGGGTATGATCCTCTGTGTGTAATACAAATGTCACATAGCGTCTATCTGTTCCAGCTGCCTGGACCATTTCCAGGGCTGTCTTTCTCATATGCAGCCATCGAGGTCTTCAATTTAGATATTTTTCTCTACAGCAGCTTCTGGTTCTCTTCCATGGAGAGAAGGCTTCCAGAATCGTTATGTGATGCTGGTGAAACAGGACCAGTGCTGGCTGTTAAAGGGCAGTGCAGACCAATGTTTTTCATTTCTGACAAGGCCCAAGGAGACAGGAGCTTCTGGCTGAGCCACACTCAAAGGAGGATCTGACTTGGGGCCAGTTTAGGTTGAGGTGCAACTCAGTGGTGAGTGCTTGCTTGATGTGCACAAGGCCCAGGGATTGATCCACAGTAACACACACACACACACACACACACACACACACACACACACACACACACACCAAACAGAAAAAAGCTCCAGCTTGCTTTGAAAGAGTGAAATGTCACCAAACCCTGGTCCACTGCAGACAGGCAGATCCTTTGTTTAAAAGTTTCTTGCATTCGGTAACCATGCAGCTTCAGGGTCCCTGGCCCAGCAGAACTGCAGTGCTTCCAGGTGGGGGGTAGAGCCAGGTGGGTCCTGAGGCCGCTGGATTCTCTGTGGCACAGGAACCGAGCAGGCCCCTGCCACTAGAGGTCCCGGAGGTTCCTGGGCAGCTGAGCATGTCTTTGCCACTGACAGGACTGTGTGCTAGAGCCCCCTGGAGCTGCCACTGTGGACAAAGCCCAGAAAATATGAGAGCCACGTTTATCTTCAGCCAAATCTTCATCTATGAATTCCATGTCCTAGCAAACTCCAAGTCCATTCTGCATATTGTTTCCCTTTGGAATGGGACAGCAGAGGCACTGGTCAACCTACTGACCTGATCCTGGATCATGGATGTATTGGGAGAGAAGGTAATCCCAGAAGCTTGGCAGTTCCAGGAAGAGACAACTACTGGACCAGGGATATTAGCTCCAGGAGAAGCCTGTGGCTATTGTAGACTGCAAAAGCAGGTGGGATTTTACTTCAAAAATGATTCATTCTACACAGCAGGCTGGAATTGAAGAAGCAGTCCAGTGCTGCACTCATCATATTTGAGAGAGTTTAATCAGGAGCCATTGTGGGAAAGGATTAATTATTTAAAACTGAGTCACAGAACATCTCCTCTTCGTGATCTCCCATGTACCTTAACACAGTGACCGGGTGAGAGAGAGCCGTAAGAGACTGCCATAGGGCATGGGCTAGATGTAGACCCTCTCAGGAGTTTAAGCTCAGGCTGGGAAGCCCTCTGTGGTGCGAAGCTAGGCCCAGAGAGTGTGCTTTTCAGATAGCTGGTCTGAAAGTGCTAACATTAAATCCAGGAGTCAGCTTGATCCTCCACCCCACTGTCTACACCAGTCCAGAGGTCTGTGGGCTGATTGCCTACCCTGTCTACCAGCATGTGGAAGGACTGGCTTCAGGGCTGGGGATTTAGCTCAGTGGCTTAAGCACCTGCCTGGCAAGCGCGAGGTCGTGAGTTCGATCCCTGGTACCAAAAAAAAAAAAAAAAAAAAAAAGGAAGGCCTGGCTTCAGGGTGCAGAGCTGCCAGTCTGGGGTGAATGGCCAGAAGGGCTTCTGAATCCTGTGTGTGTGTATGTGCCCCCGAGTGGGGGGCACCTCACAAACCCACAGGCCGTAAAGCTAAGTGGAGAAAACTGACTTGTTGGATTCCAAGACTGAAGATTCTAGAATGAAACCATTTCTTTTGGGACACCTATGGCAAAAGGTGTTACAAATTTGTGAATTTGAAAAATGCCCTGAAATATCAATCAGAATTTTAAGTGTTAGAATGTTTAGAATCATTGGAACATTCTGGTTTCAAGGAACTATGAGTATCACTAAATCTGATCTGTTCTGCTTAATCTCCCTGAATTTCTGAGACTCACTGACTCAATCAAGTTTACAAGAGTAACAAAGTTTGGTAAAACTGAATCCAGTGCCTTTGATTCCCAGGCCCTTTGCCCACGAGCAGGCGTGTCCTTTCTGTCTGGAGTTTCGCTCACCTGGGTCTGTAAGTCTTCTTGGCAGGGATGTACCTTAGGAATGGGGTTAAATAAGGGAGGCTCAGGACTTCCAGAATGGCATATAGCCAGCAAGCACCACGTGCTCTGATATGAACTTGGGCACCTGCCCCTCAAGATGCAGGCTTCCATTCTCTTCTGCAGCAAGCCAGGTACTTTATGCTATAATATCAGGGTAATTTCTGCTACCCTGGAGCTTTCTGACCTGTGTCCCTCTGCACACAGTGGGTTTCCTTATGGAAAGATGCAGCAGATGATGGCTATGTGGTGGGATCATCTGAGGACTGGATTTGTTGTCCTGGGAGCAGCCTCTTTTTGGAGCCCACAGGTGTGGCCAGGCTCCTCACTGTGCTAAGGGTGGGTGTGTGCCTGCCATGACCACAGTGGCACCATTCACAGTGGCCAGGTATGAAAGCAATCCGAGTGTTCCCAGAAGAGCTAGGTTTGACCACAGTGTGGCTCATCCATACGATGGAGCAGCATTCAGTCATAAGGAAGATTCTGACACAGCTACACTATGGGTCAGTTTCAAGGCCATCGAGTGCAGGGGAAGATGCTTGTCCCAGAAGGAAAAACACTGTAGAATTCCAGTGCTTGAGTGGTCAGACTCACAGGGACAGGAAGTGGAATGTCAGTTCCAGGGCCAGGGAAGAGATTGGCTCAGTATTTACTGAGGACGAAGCTTCAGTTTGGGAAGACAAGAAAGTCCTAGAGATCCACTGTGTAGCAATGTGCACCTAATTAATGCTGCTGCATTCTGCATTAAAAATGGTTGATGTAAATTTTGTCACTTTTTTTTGTGCCACAGTAAACAAAATTAAAATATGTAAGTGGGAAGACAGCAGATAGCAGCAGAATGTTTTCTGTGGCATCCCTGTCTCTTAGACTCCTGTCTTTGCTCCAGGCCTCCAGGCTCCCTGTGGCTGGGTGCAGTATGTCCTGGAGCCCGTGGGGTCAGTCTGAGGATGAAGAGGGCGGTCTCTCCTGCATGAGCCCTGGTGCTACTATGTCCTTCACAGAGAGAGTGGTGGTTTGTTATCATTATTGAAGACAAGTGGTAAATAAACGGCTCTGCCTGCTCCTCGGAGCCTTCTGCCCCTGTTCCTTGGCTTCGGAAGGTGGCATCATGTTGTGAGAGGAAGAAGTCAGGCCTAAGTGGCAGGTGAGGTGTGATTGACTGGTCCTGGCCCAGCTCTGTCTGCCACCGGGCACACTGGGCTTCCTTGACAGCTGTCATGTGGTCATTCTGCAGGTGTACCCACAGGGACAAGTCCTAGCCCTAGCCCAGCTATCCTGAGCCCCAGTGGGGTGGTGGCTGTGTCCCAATTATGATGCCTTGGATGCAAAAGAGCCATGCTCAGTGCCCTCGCTGTCAATGGGGAGGGAGTCCTGGCAGCTGAACCCTCAGGGTGGCTTCAATAGCCTGCTACCCCTGACCCCCACGCGTTCTGCCCAGGCTCAGGACCCTAGGAAGCCACGTGAGGAGCAAGTTAACACGCTCTGCCCATACATTGTGTGATGGTCAGCTGGGCCGGCCAAGCAGGTCTGTCACATGCCTCAAATCTCCATTGTTTTCTTCACCATCCTGGGAACGAAGCCCAGAAAAGTGGTGGGACCTGCCAGAGCCACCCAGGGTTGAGAGGCACAGTCAGTGGGTCCAGCCCTTCCTGTGGAGTCCCTCCTCTGCAGCCACCTGGCCCATGGTGCCACCCACAAAGGAGGACAGGGCTCTGGGGAAGTTGCTGTCTTAATCGCAGGAAAGACCAGCACCTTCCCCGAGGCGAGGAGCAGCCTGTTCAAACACCTGGCTTGGTGCCAGAGGATCCAGGCCTGAGGCAGTGCTGCTGGGGCTGGGGCAGGAGGCAGGGCCCCACACTTCAGCACCTCCCTGACCTGTTGCTGCTTGGACACAGGACCATCCTGGCCTAGAGACACCATCTTGATCTAGCCAAGAGCACAGAACAGCACTCTGTGGAGTCTGAGTATCTTCCCTGCACACTTTTCAGACTCCCAATCCTCTTAGGCTTGGCACTGGCACCTCTCATGGCTGGTGCTGTGTGGGGAGGGACAGGTGAATCTTCCCTGGGGCAGTGGGAACAGCAGTACTAGATATAAGGTCAGTTTCCTTCAGTCCTAGACTCAGAGGAAGAAAACCCAGCTTTCCCCGGAGCAGTTGTAGGAAGAGCCCTCTGTGTGCTTGTTTTTGCGCCTGCCCACATCCGTGGCACTGGCTCTACGTTCCAGGTGCGCTGTGTTTGGGAAGAAGAGAACAACATACAGTCCCAACCTCCTGGACCCTGATTTTCCCAGCCCTGCTCCATTTTATTGTCCTGCCTTTTCTTTGTCTAAATCTACTCTTTCCCATGTTCTGAGAGCCTTTAGACATTTTATAGTCTTTAACGCGCTCTCTGGTTCCCACACTCTGAAGGAAAGTGTCCACTTGTATAGGCTCCTGGTCCTACCTGCTGGGCTGTGAGGCAGAGTCAGGCTTGTTCCAGAGCTAAAGTGCAGTGGCTGAGTGGAATCTGTGCCGGCCCAGCGGTGGGGTCTCAGTCAGCCCTGCCCCTTGTGTTTCCTGTGCTTCTGGGCCACCCAAGGCTGGCCTTTGAGCCTTGACTCTGACATGACTATGGCTAGAGGATGTTGGGTCAGATTTCCACAGATATTCAGAGCCTGGACTGAGGTCCCAGAGCCCAGGGGACCTGCCCATCCTGGAAGGTTCAAGAGCCACTCTCTCCTGATGTAAGTGGGCAGGGAGACCGCCCTGATCCCGCCTTCCTGCCTCTGCCAGGTCCTTCTAGATATTCAGATCAGAGCCCAGTGACAGCACTGCAGAGGGCAGGAGTGGATGGATGCAGACCTCCCTCCCTAGGCTCAGGTTGCTGCAGGTCCCTGCCCTGTCTAGGAAGAGACCCCCTCCCTCAGTTACTGGTTGATTTCAGATCCAGCAGCCAATTGGCTGATTCTCTGTGCCCAAGGCCTCTGGGCCCTCCCCTGGACACACGGGATGTCAGCTCAGCTACTCTCTACTCTGCTTGGAAGGACCATGTCTTCCCAACCTCCTCTGTCCCCTCCACTCTTTGTTCCCCTGCTATAATGGTGATTGGACACAGGGCCTTTGCACTGAGCTTCCTTCCCAGTCCATGTTTACTTTTTAAGCAGCTCTCTGAGTTGCTCAGTTACTCAGACTGGGATTGAACTTGCAGTCTTCCTGCCTCAGGCTCCCAGAGTGCTATGATTACAGGTGTGTGTGTCACCCAGTTGTCTGGCCTCTTCTTGATCACAAGTGCTGACAGCTTCCAAGTACATGTGTGAAAGCCCACCTGTCGACGGGGGCTTTAGGACACCTCTGGGGACTGTTCTGGCTTTGCTCTGAAGGGCCAGTAAAGATCAGATCAGGGGAACTGGCGCATCTATCACCTCAGATAAAACTCCTTGCTATGTGGGCACTGAGACTCGAGCCAGGGAATGTGAGCTACACCCCCAGCCCTTTTAAATTTTATTTTGTGACAGAGTCTTGCCAAGTGGAACAGCCTGGCCTAGAACTTTGAGTCTCGTTACCCCAGCCTGTGAGTAACTGGGGTTACAGTCATGTACCAACCGTGCTCAGGTTGTAAGGTGATCACCTTGTTTTTAGATGTTCCTTGGTACAACTACATTTCCTTCAACTCATTGTTTTCCCAGTGTACTTGTTCTTTTAAGAATCTGTTACACTGAGAGAAACCGGAGAGGCACCATGGGAATTTGCTGTTTATCCTCAGTCCTAAAACCCAAGAGGATGTTGGTTTACAGTGCTTAGTGAATTTATATCAGTGTGCAAAAATCTGAGTCCTACAAGAGGTGGAGAATGTGTAAGAATATTCATCTGACATTTATTTCTCTCATCTGTTTATCTCTCTGTCACCTAGTATCTATCTCTGCCTCTCGTCTGTACCTGCTGTCTGTCCATCTATCCATCTACCATCTGTATCATCCATTTACCCATGTATATACCATCAGTATCTGTCTATCTATCTATCCATCTATCATATACATGCCTGTTTATCTCTAATTTATATACCTATTATTTACCTACCATTTATATCTCTTCTCTCTATCATTTACCTATTTAGCTACCATGTTATCTATCATCTATTTGTCGCCTATCACCTATATAGTTGCTTATCTATCATCTAGAGCTATCATCTGTCACCTGTCACCTTTCTATCTACCTATAGATCTATCACCTGCCTATGCATCTGCCATCCATATCTATCAATCATCTGTCATCTGTCACATACAGTGCTGTATGTGTCCTCGCCCTCTAGCTCCATGGTTGTCTCTGCGGGCAGAGTCTTTGTCTGGGAAGTTCTATTATTCCCTAGATCTCTGGTCCATGCCTGTGAGGTTCAGGAATATTTGAGAAATACACAGCATTGGAAAAGGAACCACCTGCCATTCAAGGCTTTTGCTCTCCTTTCTTGGTGGAGAAGATGGACATTGGGACAGAAGCTACTAGACATCTTTCAGCCTGTATGGTGACCGGCCAGCCCTTGGACACTGAAGCTGCGCTCTGGAACACGGTTCTGTCTTGCCCAGCACACACATCTGTGAGAAGTGTAAATGAGGCATCTAGAAACAAGAACAAAGCTGGAGGGGGTGTGGGAGTCCCCACAGCGGCCCCGTCTCAGCTGCAGCTTCCTCCCTGAGCCACTGGGTCAGGAATCCATGAAGAGCAGTGCAGACCACCTCCTAGCCCAGAGCAGAGGCAGCAACAGTGTGGCTGTGGTGTATGGTCTCCATGAGGCCCCCAGGACTGGTCCTGGAATCTGGGATGAGCGGCTGCTGTGAGCCCTGCCTCTCATTCAAGGTCTATGGGGCTTGAGGACTTCAGCCCATCCAGATGACTTGGGCAATGGCCAGGAACAGGGAAAGAACAAGAAAAGAGTGTGGAGAACGTGTCCTCGCAAGGGAAGGTGCCAGGATGTGCTTACAGAGCCTCGTATCCAGCGCTGCTGGCAGCCTGAACACCAGGGGGTAGTCTTGGAGCTGCCCGTGGTGGGGCAGGAAGAAGGCAAGGAGGAGGGGACCCTTGTGAGATCACTGACAAGTAGGGTTTAAACTCCTAATAGGATTGTTTTTGGTTTTTGTGGTACTAGATTAAACCCAAGGCCTTCTCACTGGGTGCATCTCTCATTCTTTTTAAAATGTTTTAATGACAAGGTCTTTTTTTTTTTTCTGTCTTTTTGAGACAGGGTCTCTCTATGCAGGTCAGGCTGGCCTTGAGCTCACTTTGTAGCCTGGCTGGTCTCGAACTCACAATGATCCTCCTGCCTCAGCCTCCTGGGTGCTGGGATTACAGGCATGTGCCACCATGCCCGGCTTAAAACAGGGTTTTACTAAACCACTAAATTGTCCAGTCTGGTTTTGAATTTGCAGTCCTCCTGCCTCAGCCTCTCAGAGTGCTGGGATTACAAGTATGCGCCACCACACCTGGCCAAATGCATGGCAATCCTCAAAGCAGACGGCTGGGAAGAAGAAGGGGGAAGAGGCAGGAACAGGCCTCAGTGAGGAGTGGCAGTCCCTCTGGGAACTCTTAATGTATATGCATTTCTGCTTCACAGTGCTGTCTTTGTCACCCAGGTGCTGGGCTGGGACCCTGGGCAGCATGAGGTGGTCTGACCACACCTCCTTGCCTTAGGCTATGAAGGGGACATGGCTGGAATCCGCCAATGAGGTCTCAGGGAGAAATGGGCAGTACCGTCTGCTTCTTGCCTGGTTAAAAACCCATTTGTTCGTGGGGCTGTCACCTCCTGTGGAGACTGTTTCTTAGAGCTGATGTGGACAGGCCTTAACCATCTCACATCTGCAGAATAGTTGCTCTAGCTCTGTTCCCCATCACGAAGAAGGCGGCTGGGTTGCTCACCAAGTCTTACTGCACACACTCACATGCGCACACGCGTTCTGGCTGGTTGTGCTTGGTGCTTCCAGAGCAGCCCTCCAGGAGAGGCTCCAGCCTGCCCCAGTGCAGCTGCTCTTCCTTGATCTGGTCTTGTGGCAGGAGGAAACTGGTGAGCTGTGCTCGTCTCACCTGAGCCCCTGTGAGTGTGAGCACATCACAGCCTCCTGTGCCACTTGCCTGGCCCTCGTTGCCTTCTGTGAGAGAGACCAGTGGGTCATTCACCTGCTCCCTCTCCCACAGAACATCCTGTCTAACTGGTGAGAGGAGGGAAACACTAATTTTTTTTTTTTGAGATAAGGTCTTGCTATGTAGTTCAGAGTGGCTTTGAATTCACTATGTAGTGTAGGCTGGTCTCCAACTCATGACTATCCTCCTGCCTCAGCTTCCCAAGTGCTGGGATTATAGGCATACATCATCACACCTGGCATGGGAAGTGCATTTTTGATAAAAGACATGCAGGCATGTGTCACGAGAATATAAAATTCATACTCTTTTCTACGGGAAGAAAGTATTTGAAGAAATATCCTGCTTTTGTTGGTGGCTCCAGGGTGTGGTGTAAATGAGAGGAGCTACAGGAGGGCCCAGCTATCTCCACCCACCCTGGAGATGTGACCCTGCAGGGGTTCTGTGAATGCCCACCACCCCTGGGGTGCTACAGGAGATGCTGCAGGCAGGACCCAGAACAGGAGCCATGAGCCAATGTGCTCAACCGCACTTGGGAAGATCCAGAAAACAGAGTTTGACCAATGCCTCAAAAGAGATCAGGGACAGATGAGCTGGAGCAGCACAGAAACTGATTCCTCTAGTATTTACAAGTGACCAAAGGCAGAGTCGGGGGTGCCAGAACCCTGAAGCAGGCAGGCCTCTGTCCCACGAGGCCAGGCAGCCTTATCCACAGCAGGACCCTGATGCAGAGTTGGGCATCTGCATCTGAGATCAGTTTTTTTTTTTTTTTTGAGACAGGGTGATGCTAATTTGCTGAGTCTGGACTTTAACTTGTGATCCTCCTGTCTCAGCCTCCCAGAGTGCTGGGATTCAGAAGTGTGCCCCTGGCTTGAGCTCAGTCTTTACAGTGTCCTGCTCAAGTTCCTAGGATACTTGTTAAGGTGATGGCCATGGCCTTGAAAGCTGGGCCTGGCGACCAGCTGCTACTCACAGTGGGACACCCAAGGAGCAGCCAGGTGTGTCTCATGGGTCCCCTTGGAACCACTGCCTTCCTGGGGGCCTCTAAGATAGTTGCTGCAAAATAGTTCTCAGAGCCAACCTGGTCCTGACAAGAGCTGTTCAGCCGGCAGCATCCCCGAGGAAAGTCTTCTGCTACACAAGGACACAAGGGGCGCAGCTGGAATCTGCCCCCTCCTCTCTCCTGAAGTGTCACCTTGTTCCCCACACAGAGTACCTCCCATGTCCCCTGTGGAGCTGCCGGGAGTGCTGCCACCCCCTGGGCCACTGTATGGAGTGCAGAGTCCCTACCACAGCCCTGTGCCCACAGCTGACACCTGGGGCCTTGTGCGGGCAGGTGGCACCTCATGCTGTGACTGAGGCCTTAGGTGGAAGGAGGCAGCACCTGCACTGCCCGCATGGGTGTGGCTGGGTGCTGCAGTCCCCGAGGACGCCCAGCTCCAGGACTCATCGTCTCTGGTCCAGCCATCCAGAACCCTATTCATGTGGGCTTCAGGCTTGGCGGGGTCTTGTCCCTGAGTTCAGGGTGGGGGTGGTGGGGGTGTGACTGGTATGACTTCCTGGAGGTCACTGGACATTGGCAAAGGATGAGGGTTCCTGAGTGGGTGGTGGCACAGCTCCTGAGAGCTTTGGGTCCCTGCATCTGTCTCCCCAAATATGAAACAGGCAGTGCTGCCCCCATCTTGGGCTGGGAGCGAGATATCACACCTTGCTCAGAACCAAGTACACTGGTGAACCCAATGCCCTGCCACAGGGGCAAATTAAATGGTCCCATTAGAAGTGGCCTGGGGGCTTCCTAACCTCACATTCCTGATCCTTCTGCAAATATCTTGATAGCTGTTTAAGATATTAAATTAAGAGGAGCTACACATGGCGGATCGATAAGCAGCAGGATACTGAGCCTCCCTGAGAGAGACAGCTCAGATGCCAGAATAGAACATCCTGGAGAGGTCTGGACAGAGGGAGATGGATTCTCTCAACCCAGGAAGAAACTGAAGGGAAAAGAGCTCAAATACAAAGTCCCAGGGCTACTGTTAGAGAAGCTAAGATTAGCGGTCACAGCGCTCTTGCTGAGCCACCTGAATTCGTGCTGCTGTGACTGGCCTGAGTGCCCCAACCCACGCCACTGCAAAATCGCGCAGCAGCCACGCTGAAGTCAGAGGTCGGTGAGCCCAATGGAGAACGGAGCCAACCAGGTACCTGCATTAACCCGTGGTGAGTGCTGGGAATAAGACCCTCCCACGGGAAAGCAGTGACCAACTGGACAACATATTGGAATTGGGCAGGACGGGCCTGAACTAGGAATGGCAGTGATTTCAGTTGGTTGCTCCCCTCCCAAAGTAGATTGGTGGAATCTGCTTGGCCTGAGTCACATGCCTGGCCGGGACCCAATAAGTCATCCCAAACCAATTACCTATGTGCAGCACACACTAATGTGGCAAAGGCCCCTGAAGGTTGACTGGCCTGGAGGAGAGAGGCCAGCATACACCACCCCTGCTTGCACCTCAGTGACCAACAGCAAGCTGGAGAGGGCAAAAACCCCTAGCCAGTGTGCTTCAGAAGAACCATAACCAACAGGGAAAGGGGCTGGCACCTCCACTATACACCTGTATGGAAGAAACCAAAAACATGACAAGAGAAAGAAATAAGAAAAAGCCCCCAGCCCCCAACCCTGAGAATATTGATCCAGGAGAGGTAAATACAAAAGAGATTGAGGGCAGCAAACATGCAACATCAAATACGGCATCAGTGGACATAAAGAGATATCTTTGGGACCTTGTAGGACAAGCTCAAAACTGAAATATTAATTCAGGTAAAGCAAGATATAAGTAGGTTAATAAAAGAAATGCTAAACACCTCTCAAGAAGACACAGACAGAAGAATGGAGGAACACAAAGAAAGGAGAGAAATATTCAATGAAGAATATAAAGAAAACCTAGAATACATGAAGCACATTCAAAGAGATTACCAGAAAATTAAAACCTCCATTGAAAGCTGAAAAAACTGCTTGAAAGAAACTAAGGATAGACTATCAAAACTTGAAGACAGGTTTGCAATGTGTGATCATGAAAGGAAAGATCTCTTTAAAATAACAAGGAAACAGGGAGTAACAATACAAAGGCTAGAGGATGACAAGAGGATCTATAGCCTAAGAATAAAAAATGTGAGTGAAGAAGCAGGAGTCAAAACAAAGGAATTACAAAGGCTATTCATAGAATAGCCTTAACAGAAATAATTAAGGAAAACTTCCCAAGCATAAGGAAAGGAAATGATATGCAGAGGTGTGAAGCATACAGAACTCCAGCCACCTACAACCAAAACAGAGCTACACCCAGACATATAATAATCAAGATCCCAGAAATTCAGCTTAAGAACAGAATATTAAAAGCTGTCAGAGAAAAGAAACAGATCACCTGTAAAGGAAAACCCATCAAAATCATGGCAGACTTCTTGATACAGACCATCAAATCAAGAAGAGCCTGGAGCAAAGTATTCCAAGCCCTGAAAGAAAATAACCTCCAGCCCAGATTGATGTACCCTGCACACTGTCTCTAGAAATTAATGGAGAAATAAGATGCTTCCATGACAAAGAGGTACTGGGGGAATTTGTGACCACCAATTCAAATCTACAGAGAATACTGAAGGACATTCTAGAGACAGAGAGAAAAAAAAATACCAGGATTTCAGGAACAGGGGCAGAGAGGCCTCAATGAATGGGGCAGACAGTGGAATGAAGGAGAAAAGTAGACAGCCATTGGCAGAAAAATAGCATACCAGAAATGAGGCAAGAAGGCTGGCTATAATCTCTAACATAGATGGCCTTGATACACTAAAAAAAAAAAAAAAGTAAAGAAACACAGGCAGAGGTAGGGTCCACCAAGATGCTCTGCATAGTAAATATAATTAACCTGAAAAAGGGTTTATGGACTGAAAATCAAATATGAGAAAGCAATGCTCTATGTGACAGGGAACCAGAGAGAAGTAAGGGCAACTCGACCAGCACCTGCAGATAGGTTGGAAAGACAGGATACTTATGTGCAGTAGAGAACTACTTAGCTATAACAAAGGAAAACCTTGAGGCTTTTGTAGGTAAAAGAATACAACTTGAGATCAAGTCCAGGAGTGAGAAGGTTCTGAACCACTTAGGTAAATAGCAGGTTGCTCCCCCTGCCCCCCCGCAATCTAACAACTGAGGGGTTTGGTGGGACCCAAAATGTGCAGCATTTTCACTCCTATGGGAGTGAAAGAGGAGGAACAGTCTAAAAAAAAGAAGGCAGAGGATATTGTTAATAGTGTAACAGGATTTAAAACCCATATTACTCACACCGCTCTGTTTAGATGGATTATATTCTGTTCCAGTTTGTCTACTTGTACTAGATTTGAGGGCACAGACAGCTATCCCGAAAATAGCAGGATATAGTACGGTAATCATCCTTAATTCCCTACTAACTTAATCTGAAGCCCTGTATAACTTACACTGTTTTATCATGACTGATCTGAATTGAATCTGCCTTGTTAGATTGATGTTTTGTATTGACAGCTTATATTCAAATCTGTTATGATTGATAGTATCAAGTCTGAGAGTATAGACAACTACACTGAAGATGACAAGACTCACTAGGATACCCACTCTCGTTTGATTATTACCTGCTTTTGAAGTTTTACACTGTCTACAATGTTTTGCTTTTATTAATATTGTTATGTACTGCTATATTCAATTATACTATGCCTGATGATATGGACAATTCTTTTGAAGATAACAAGAGTCAACACAGTAACCATTGTAGATCACCTTGTACTGTGGTTTTATATGACTTTTTCATTTCGTGTTTTTATAGGAATTTGTTTTGTTTTGTCTTGCTATGTTTTGTTTTTCCCTCTAATACAGAAAGGATAGAAATACATGTAGAGACTCATGCATGCATAGAACCTATAAACAGTTTATGAGAGCTGATTATATAATGCATGATGAAATTAACAACTTCTCTGAAGAAAAAGAGTCACTAAGGTACCTAGTGCGGATTCCATAGTGTCATGAAGTGAAATCCAGCAATACTATTATTCTTTGTTTAGAGTGATTTTAGCCTGTTTTGTTTTGTTTAAGTTCACCATACATGAAGGTATGGACAGCTGTTTTGAAGAGAATGAGAGACACTATGACAGCCATTCTTGGCTTCCCTATTGTCTGGTCTTGAAGACCTGAAACGCCCTCCTCATCCTGTTCAGATCAGTTCCATACTATGTTGTTTCATGTGAATTCCCTGTATGTGAAGATATGGACAACTATTTGGAAGAAAACAAGAGAATATGATAAATAGTGAAGATCTCTGATTGTCTTGCTTTGAAATTTATGTCTCTTACATTGCTTTCTTGTGTTCTGTTTTCTTCTGTTTTGTTGTGTTTAATTTTATCCTCTTTAAAATAAAATTTAAAAAAAGATATTAAATGATAATCAATGACACATCAGACTCAAAAATTCCCTGGACCTTATCCTTATCCTCCCTATAGGAAGCCATCAGTAGCTCTTCTTGCAGAAAATCATTGGTAACTGTACTCATAACTATCCTATTAATTGTATTATTTGGCTGATTCATAGTTAGTTGTTTCTTTTCCTTTGTGTCCTCCAGACATAAGCTGTATACCTACCCAGGATAAAAATGCCTGCTATCTATTGAGGGTCATTAGATAGAACCTCTGCAGAGTATCCCTGACAGCTGATCAACAACTACTTTCTGGGAAGGGGATAGAAAAGGGAGAAATACACATTGAAGTACTTATGAAAATACGATAAATGGTGAAAAAGAATTAGAAATAGGAAGTATGATTTTTTTTTGGTACCAGGAATCAAACTCAGGACCTTGTATTTGCTAGGTAGGCACTGTGCCACTGAGCTAAATCCCTGGCCTGGGAATTAGAAATAGGTAATGTGTGTGCTGGGAGATGCATGTGACCTTCACGCCGTGACTGTTTGCAGGGCAGGCTGGACCCTGCCTATGTGTTGTTCTGTGAGGGAAGTGCAAAGAGCCCAAAGGTCAGAGAGACGGCAAGGGAGGAATCTTGTTCGTGCTCTTCTGTGAGAAGCCTGGGTGGGGAGAGGCTCAAGGATAGAACAGTTAATTCCTTTATTATAGAAAACCAAAAATAAAAACAAAACAACCTTCTCCAGAAGAAAAGAAAGAAACAGTGAAAATCAGGGCACTGAAGCTAGAAAAGTGAAATTTGTGCAAGGCTGTGTGCATGGCTGTTGCTCTCCCTACCAGGAGACTCCGTCCCTTCTATGGTGGGGAGGGGCTGCATTTCCAAGTGAGCTGGGAGGACAAAACCCCGAGTGACCACCAGGCTGGCGAGCCCCTACTTACCCATGGACCTTTGGCCACAGGAAAGCAGGAGACAGTGGTGTGAGGAAGGGTGTGTAGGTGCAGAAGAATTCAGAGTTCTACTCGGTGACAAGGTGACAGGGTTCTAGAGACAGGCTCTGTTCTCCTTAACTGAGCTTGCTTCTCATATTCCGTGCTAACCTTCTGGGTCACACAGTCACCGAAGTTCAGGATGCAGAACCCGGGCAGAAGGCCGACACTTAGAGAAGCATCATCCCACAGTGTACTCTGCACCCAAGGATGTCCCAGAGCTCACCCTTGGGTGTGACGAGTCCTTATTGGACACTGGCTGAGGTTCAGGCAGGTGTAGTCTCTGGTGTCGCCAAGTGGGGCTTCGACGGTCATGCTGCACAGGGAGTGAAGTGCACTTTCTTGCCTGTGGGCTGTCCTGCTTCTGGACCCTTTGGTGGGGGCAGAAGGCTGCAGCGCTTAGTTGCCCAGTCTGATGATTCCTGTGTTGTGTCTTTGCAGTGGGCCTGAAATTTAGGTCCTGGTGGGACTGAGCCCAGTGGAGACAAACTCAGAGAAGGCTGTGCTTTCCTCATCCTACCCCAACAATGGACCACAAAGCTCTGACCATGTCCAGACTCCAGTTAGCCCACAGGAGGACTTGACCACATGTGGAGACTGCTTGGAGCGGCAGAGGAGAGCCCACATTGTCCTCTCCTGCCTGAGCTTTGGGACTTCCCCACTTCTCTTAGCAGGTGCTGAGCAGGTGCAGGTCCCGCCCCATTTGCACAGCTCTCTCCACATCCCTTCTCTGTGCTGCTCTTGGAGAGATAGCACAGTAAAGCTAAACAACCCTCTCCTCCCTTAACTGTGCGTGTCAAGTGTCAGGTATACCCACAGAAAGCTCTCAGCAGCACTGGATGTAGTAGCCTGTACTGTAATTCCAGCACTTGAGAGGCCGAGACAGGAATATCACCTTGAGTTAGAAGCTAGGTCTACACTCTAGGCTACATAGTGAGTTCAAGGCCAGTCTGGACTATATCTCAAGGTTTCTGTCTCAAAAAAACCAAAAAAAAAAAAAAAAAAAGAAACACCTTTACTCCTTTGTCCTGAGGTCTAAGCTCAGTCCATCCCAGATCCCACTTCAGATCTGGGCTCTGGGGAGCAGGGGTTACTGGGGCAGGGTTTGGATGTTCCATCCATAGGGAGGTGCTGCTGCGTATGGCCTTTGTGGAAATAAAACACTTGTTTTCACAGGCAGCAACTCCAAGGGCACATAAAGACCAGCAGCCAGTGTGGGAGTAAATCTGTATCGAACACACGCAGCCATTGTTTCTTTTTTTTTTAAATTTAAATAATTTTATTTAAAGAGGAAAAAACAAAACAAAATAAAACAGAATAAAGCATAGCAACAATACAGTATTCCAAGGAAAAAAGGAAAAGTACAACAATAAAACCTAAGAAATTATTACTTGACTAATTACATACTGACTTGTTGGAAATAGTTGTTCAAATTACAAAGTTAAAACATGTAAAGTAGACATTCAAACAGTGAGACTGTTAACAGTTCTGCTCCACGATCTGACAAAAACAACAATATGGTCATCCATCTTACCCACTCGAATATACATGCGATTATATCAATAGGGTAAAATTAAGCACAACAAAACAGAGCAAAGTGGATCACAAGAAAGCAATGTAAGACATAAATTTCAAAGCTAGACAATTGGAGATATTCACTCTTTATCATATTGACTCTTGTTTTCTTCCAAATAGTTGTCCATATTGTCACATATAGGGAATTCACATGAAACAACCTAGTATGGAATTGATCTGAGCAGGACGAGGAGGGCATTACAGGTCTTCAAGACCAGACATTAGGAAACCCGTGAATGGCTGTCATAATGTCTCGCTTTCTCCTCAAAACAGCTGTCCATGCCTTCATGTGTGTTGAACTTAGACAAGGCAAGGCAAGCTAAGATCACTTTGAACAAAAAGTGATAGTTTTGCTGGACTTCACATCATGACATTATGGAATCAGCACTGGGTATTGTAGTGTCTCTTTTTCTTCAAAGTAGTTGTTCATTTCAACATGTGTTATATAGTTGGTTCTCGTAAACTGTTTATAAGCTCTACACATGCGTGAGTCTCTACATGTATATCTATCAT
>PVJX010010673.1:0-56126 GCA_004027295.1 Dolichotis patagonum
CCAGAAAGCAGATTGTTAAACTTAGCAGCTGCTGTTCTCCCTTCAACCTGAGGAGTCATTGTGGGGATATCCAGCATCTGGTTGTGAGAGTCAATCTAACGCACCTCTTTTTATGACTATATGTGCATTCTCTATTGTTTCTCTGGGGAATTCTAATATAAAATGTATGTTGTGAGCATAACTTGGAACAAAGTAGATGAACCAATAGGCCCAGTGGTGGGATTTAAAGTTAAGTGTTCCCTCAAATTTTAGCTTTATTGTTTAGTAACTGAGGGATCTTAAAGGAAAAATTCACAAAATGAGTTTTCTTATTTGAAAAGTGGAATATGTTCCAGTAATTTCCTTGGATTTTGGTATACATCAAATGAGAAACTCCATGGAAGGCATCCAAGTGTCTCCTGGTGCCAACTCGGTGCTCAATAAATCTTCATATCTATTTGCTGACCTTGCTTTTGCCCTCCAATGATTGCAGCAATGAAATCCAATTAAATTCCTCTAGCAATGGAGAAACTCAAGTGTCATTCTTTAAAAGTCAAGTAAAAGAGGCAAGAAAAGTAGAACATAAAAATTTAACAACACAGCTGGTAAATAGAATTGAAGCTTTTTTTGTCTAATCTAGATGAAGGAAACTTTTACTTTATGGAAGAATTATAAAGATTAAATGAGATAATTGATCAGAACTACCATGTAGTTTCTAATATATTGATAGATATCAGTTGATAAAATACTGCACTAAAAATAATGACAGCGATGTGTATGTGTGTGTGTGTGTTTGTGAAATGTGTAATAAAATTTATCTGGAAAAATTCATTTGACAAGTCATCTGGAGAATATATCATGCCATTCAAATAAATACATGAAAAAATGTTCATCATCATTAGTCATGAGAGAAATGCAAATTAGAACCACACTGAGATTCCATTTCACTCCAGAAATAATGGCCAGGATAAAAAAAACTACCAACAACAAATGATGGAGACGCTGTGGGGAAAAAGGAACTCTTCTGCACTGTTGGTGAGAGTGTAGACTGGTGCAACCACTGTGGAGGTCAGTCTGGAGATTCCTCAAAAAGCTGGGATTGGAAGTCCCATTTGTCCTGGCTATTCCACTTCTAGGCATATTCCCAGAAGAACTGAAAATGTCATACCACAGTGATATATGTGCACTCATGTTTATAGCAGCACAATTCATAGTAGCCAGATCTTGGAAACAACCTAAGTGCCCATCAACTGAGGAATGGATAAAAAAGTTGTGGTATTTTTATACAATGGAGTAATACTCAGCTATAAAGAATGATCACATTGAGATATTTATAAATAAATGGATGCAACTTGAGACCATACTCATAAGTGAAATAAACCAAACTCACATGTGTAAATACCGTATAGTCTCCCTAGTGTGAGAAATGGTAAGAGTACATAAGATTTTATGGTAATCATGATTCCCCATTACATAGCTCTGAAGCCTTTCAATGTTTTCATTCATCAGTTGGAATGGTTTTATTCTATTTTGTTTGACTTATTATGTGTGATGGTGTGAACAGCTGTTTTGGAGAAAACAAAACATTATGGCAGCCATTGCTGACTTAATATCGTCTTGCCTTGAAGTCCTACCATACTTCTATTCTTCTATTACCATCAGTTCTATCATGTTGTGTCTTATTGGGATTTGAATATATGTGATAGTATAAGCAAATTTTTTATGGAAAATGAGATATTATAGTAGCCATTGATCATTTTCTGTTACTCAGTTCAGAATAGTCTGTAATTCTTTCATTCTTTTGAATGGTTTTATAATATTTTGCAATTATCTGGTTGTCTTGTTGTAAAGTGCTGTGTTGCTTATGTTGTTCTGTTCTGATCTGCTTTGTCTTGTCCTCTTTTGTTTTATTCTCTTTAAAGTATATATATATATATATATATATATATATATATATATGTATATATAAAATGCCATTCATTTAAACAAGTTATTCATTTATTTTAAATGTAAAATTGGGTGCAGCAACATAAAATTGGAGTAGGAATTTTTCCACGCTTTTCAAGTGTCTATGTTTCTTACGCATGAGGCTCTTTTTTCCTCTCTTTCCCCTCCTTTGATGCCATGGTCTAACCATAGTTGTGATACCACCCTAGATAATGAGTGAGGGAGTTCCTTAATGCTCAGCCTCAAAGCTGGCCAGTCACTTTGCTTTTGTGATCTCTTTGGAGTAGAACACTTACCTTGTTTCTTCATAAAATAAGAAGTAAATTTGCCTGTAAAATCTAACTAGAGAATATTTCTCCTTGAGACAAAGCATGACTAGGGATCTAAAATTTTTTGTTTAAGGCAAAATAAGTTATTTCAGAAAAATGTGTCCTCTGAAAAAATTGAAAAGTGAAAAAATTAAAAAACAGAGTTTCTAAGCACAAACTGAAATTGATAATTATATTACTCAGGATTGTTTCATTTCAAGCACAAACCATCCCTTGCTATAAGTTCCCTAGGATGTCAGTGCTATTTGTAAGAACTCTTAAATGCTCTATGCCCTCATTTTATGCCCTATAACATGCGCTGCAGGTGGTTTATAATGCATCCAAAATCGACTCCTTATTCTTTTGGTAGAATTTTGCTGCTCTAATTATAAATTGTGATTACGTACTTCCTTTCCCTCTAGCTTTATTTTAGTAGATTTTACTTTTTCTCCTTTATTTAAAGCCATTAGCTTTTCCCCCAGTCTTTACATCCTCATTACATGACAGGACAGTCATTGCCTCCTATATAATTTCTCCTCCTAACAGACTGTATCAATGTACTTTTCAGCAAACAAGTACTCATTAAACACCTACCACATGCCGGATATGAATCTGGAAATACATCTTTGCCATTCTGTGGCATCTTTTTAAACTAAATCCTCTAAGGGCAAATCTGACTTCTTTTGGTTGTTTCTCTCCTGTGGTTTCTGTCTGTATGTTAAGGGAGTGATTTATTCTCTAATACAAAAAAGAAGAATGATATGCTTGGTTTCCTAGTACAGTATCTCTGACATGGCCATCTTCACAGGAAACAGAAAGTTTATCACAAGTTAGATCTCCTGATGTCAGGTAAGTAGATTCATTTCAAAATTGATTGGAGAGAATATAATCAACTTAAGTCATTGTCTTATCCCAAATGCTGTGTGGATTTCCACTGCAGTAGGAAGAAGTCACAACACTTCTGGTTTGCTCTATGGTAGCACTCAAACTTTGTCTTAGTCTGTTTTATGCTGCTATAACACAATATTTAAGACAGGGAAGTTGACAAAGAAAAGAAGTCTATCTGGCAGTCCTGTGTAAGAAAGCAGGAAGAGGCCAGATTAGCTGTTGTGTAACAATCTTGTTCTTTTGTGAATTAATTTGCTTTCTTGAGACCTACCCCACTCTGCAAGACCAACATTCATTCCTCCATAAGTGCAGTCATAACCCAATTACCTTTCCCTGGGTACCACCTCTTAAAGGTCCCACCACTTTCAGTATGGCTACCCTGGGGACCAGGTTCCCTATGTGTGAACCTTTTGAGGGGAAACCATAGCAACCATAGCAAGCCTCATTTATCATATTTTCCTGTTTGCCTTCAATATTCAGATGCTGAGTTACACTTAGGTCTGAAGCATATTCCTTCTTGTCACCTCTTGACTACTCTTTGGTCTACATTGAAGCAATCAGTCTCTCTCACTCTTCTGATTTTGCCAGGAAGACTCTCACTTAGCCTCAGTAGGAAACTTTCTGCCTGCAGCTTTCCTTCAATTGCTGTGAGTTGGCTCTGCTCTGACCTAGTCTATGTTTCTGCAGCAGCCTGGGGCGTAGCCCTCCTTCTGTACAATGCTGATGTTGAGGAAACTTGAGTTCAGTGAACAAGGGCAGATCTTAAGATGTTTAAAACTAATTCACGTTTTGTTGTTTTAATACAGAAGAATCAGTGATTACTTAACATAATCTTGATATTTTCCAAAATTGGAATCAAATAGCGAATTCCTCTCTATATTTCTGTTCTGAATGATACAGTTGACTTTTTATTTTCCCTCATTGCTTCCTCAAATGGTCTTTGGCTAAATATTTGCTCAGTTCAAATTACATGTTTTCATTCTGGCTTACAATTTTCTCAGTGAAAGGGCTTTGTTAGCAATGTGGTAACCAGGATGAACTAATTATTGTATTACATTTTTAATAGAGATCTGGGCCTGTTTATTTTTGCATTTCTTCAGAAACTTTCTAAGACTAAGATATTGGGAGACTTTAATTGCTCTTCTCTTTGATGGTGCATTTTAACTATGCAATGGATATTTCAGCTAACCCTAGGACTTAATGGAGAAAATAAGAAAAATATTTATTTGAAATTAGTGAACAATGAGAAAATGTTGACTGATTGCATCAGCATTATTATCATTAAATGTATTCAGTTTTTTAAAATGTTTAAAACTAATTCACATTTTATTGTTTTAATACAGAAGTATCAGTGATTATTTAAAACAATCAAAGTCAGTGCAGGTAATATCCAAAGATGGTTTCTTGATGATGTGCTGAATGCTTTTATGAGGCAAAAATTATTTCATCTGTTATTGTTTCCTAATTGCTATTTTCATTTTTAATTAAAGGAAGAGAAAGCTATGGAGCCCTTCCCTGTATATTAACATACCTTGAAAATCATCAATAAATACAAATATGTGGCTCAATGACAGGGAACAAGAGTTTGGATCATCAAATATTTTTAAATAGGGGTTTGCATATTTAAAATATAAATTAAATATATTTTAATATCTTCCTTCTTTTGTTGTAAAAATAAAGAATGCTATTTTTCACTTCATGGTTAAAATCTCCTCCAATTTGTTATGTGGATTTGAGAACATTCTAAGCATGGCGAAGGGCCAATGTGAGCGTATTAATCACACCTCACGTCTTTAGTGCTTTACAATGTACAGAGCCCTTTCTCATGGACATTTAAAATAGAATTCCTCAGTTAATCTCCACAAAATGTATACAGCAGCTATTTTTACCCCATTAACTGTAAACTTCTTGAGTTTGGGGTGAGAAAGAATGTTATAATTCCTTCACTTTCATAGCGTCTGGCATTGTTCCTGGCAAATTGTTGGTGCACAATCCATTTTTAAGAAAGTTAATCAAATAGTGGATAGAAAACCTTAAGTGGTTGATGAAAAGTTGCAATTTGAGTGAATGGCAGAGATTGAAATTGGACCCAAGCATCCTGACTTCTAGCGTTTTCAGTCTGAGAAATCACAGTAACAAAGGGCCTGGAAATGAGATGGCGGGAACTCTCTCCATGTCAAACAGTGGTTGGATGAGCAATGGACAGTCCTTAAGGTGCTGCGAGGGCTGCTGCAGTGCAAAATTATGGAGCTGAAAGACATAACAAGTTAGAATAGAGAAGAGTAGATGCAGATTGTGTGTGGAGTATGTAATTAATTTAGCTTAGCAAACAGGCTGGTTCACTTGGCAACTTTTCTCTGATGCAGAACCCGAGTTTAAGAACTTTCAGTGAAAACAGAATTTTTATATCGCCCTTGAATTAGTTTTGCTTACTGTGGTGAAATGTACATAACATAAAATGTACCCATTTATCCATGTAATTTCCTGAAAACAGTACATTTTCAATGTTGTGCCTGAAAAAATTTTATACTATTTTTAAAAGAAAATCTCAATAAAGTTTACTTTTAACAGAATTTATAACATATTATAGCCAAATAGCTATATGTAAAGCAAAAAAAATTATATGAATATGTTGAACCATTTCTTTGGTGGCTAGTAAATCTAAGTAAAAAACCAAAAAAGAGTGTATATATATATATATATATATATATATATATATATATATATATATATTTAGTGAAAACCCTGTACCATGTGCTTCTGAGGAAACTCTTGCCATTCCCCTCTGTGAAAAAAACAGAAAAACAGAAAGGAGATTAATTTACTCTGAAGGTGGAAATATAATAACTTGTAGAAGGTAATGCTCACTGGCACAACATAACCTGATTTTTCTCACTTTGAAAAGTGTCTGCTTGCTCAGCATGAAGAAGGAGAGGACAGCTGTAAGCTTCTGCAGGTTATTTGTACCACCATAATCTTCTTGGCTGATCTTCAAAGAGGTTTCCAAGCAGAGTTCAAAATTTAAACCATGAAATTCTCCCTACGACCCAGATTAGAGGTTGAATCTGCATACTAAATCTCAGATAGGAGGTAATCACAGAGTTGGTGATTACTTAAGGATGCAGCTGTTGCTTTAAATAGTTTTCCAGGACTGTCTGCAGAGGTGAATATAAATATTCCATCACATCAGCCTTTATTTTACAGAGTCCAGATACATTTAAATTGTTCCTATTAATTTTTCCTTTATGAGTTACAGATGGGAAACTCAGGGTTAGTTCTATCTTTGTGACAAAAATCTACCAAGTTCTGTATTGCTTACAATGCCTGGATCTATATGTAAAACATCAATAAAATTGACTTAAACAGGGAAGACATTTTTTTTATCTCATATAACTGGTACAAACAGGTAGACTTAGTTTTAAGGTTGGTTGGTTCTTCACTTCAAATAAAAAGTATTCCAGATTCTGTCTTTGGATCTGCCTGTCTGGAGGGTTGTGATTATCACTGCAGCTGTGTCAGGGGCTTGTGTTCAGTTGGAAAAGGCGCATGACCTCCCCCGGCTGTCTGCTGGGAGTTAGGAACACTGCCACCAGAAGTCTACGGAGCTCTTTTCCCATACCTGTTTTGGCCAGAATGGGAACAAGTGTTCATTCTTAAATGAATCAATAACAGAAATGCAGGAGAAGGGAAACATTGTATCCTTAGATGAGTCAACTTTATTCTTGAACTGTTACTAACTCGTCAAACCTTATCTCAGCCATTCCCTGGGTCACATGCAGGTAGACCCAATGAGACCCATTTCACTGCACGTGACAGCCTAGCCCTATCATTTCCTGAACATCCACACACAGAACTCGAAATACATAGTTGAAAAGTCTTCATTTTTACACTCTGTGTTGTCAGCTACTCCTTTTAGAGTCATGGTCTGGGACGTTTGGCTTACACACAGTTGAAATCCATTTTAGTTTTCAATCTATTTTTTTTTCAAAGATGGTGTCTATCTATGTTTCCAGGCTGGACTTCAACTCCTGGTTCAAGTGATCCTCCTGCTCCAGTAGCTGGGACTGTAGGAGTGAGACCCAGCATCTGGCACTTTAATCTGTTTGCAGTTTCGTAGCCCTGCCATGTGTGTTCTGTCATTATGTCTCATTCAGAAATAGTTTGAAGTTTGCCTTAAATTTTGCTGTTACACTTGTATAATCTTTAGCATATGGCTCCTTTTAGATGATGTAGTACTCATCATGGTGGATAATTTGGTACCTTACATTTCTTATTCTCAGTATAAACAACTAGAAAATGAATTCAGTTAAATGCTTTTTAAAGTTTAAAAATTATATAATTTGCAATTTTATCCCAAGAACTTAAAATGTTGCCCTTTAACTTTTTCTCAAGGATAAAAGAAGCACAAGTTTTATCAGTACAATACACATACATTTTTCACTCACTATCTTCTATAGTTTATCGGTAGCACTATATAGGTTTTAAAAACCACAATAGTTTCAGGGTTATTGTATAATCCATTCATTTTGATAATATGAATAATCTCCAATAATCAGTCTTTTCAGGGACTCCATGGATTAAGACCACACTTACAAATGTTACCCACGGTTTGAAAGGCAGTCATATTTAAGCACCAACTTTCAGAATTTAATTTCTAGAATTATAGAGAGAATTAGATCATTCACTTAGAGATAAATATTAATGACTTTTCCAGTAGCAGTAAACAGTAGTCCAATGGCTCAGTTCCAATCAACAGATGTCAGATACACAGTTAACTTGCATATTAAACCATCATAGCTATTAATTTTAGAGCATGTTGCCACACTATAACATTTTGATGAGTTATATTTATATTTATTTTATGACTAAATGTCCTGAAGACAAGCATGGTTTAAACTATAGTATATTAGATCCAACTTGATACATTACTACTAAACCATTAAATGTAAAACTGTAAATTGTAAAACTTTCAAAAGTGAAAGACGTTTCTAGCATTTTAATCTCCGTAAAAATAGCAAGATGATATTTATTTATTTATTTATTTATTTATTTATTTTTTGAGATGGGGGTCTCACTAGGTAGCTCAGCCAGGCCTTGTATTTGCTTATGTAGCCCAGACTGGTTTTGAACTCATGGTGATCCTCCTGTCTCAGCCTTCTGAGTGCTGGAATTACAGGTGTATATCACTATGCCCGGTTTAGAGGATACATTTAAATTAAGATCTTATGAGTTTATGTTATTCATTGAGTTTATGGGCAGAAATTGATTTCTAACTATACATTAGATTCTTGAAAAATTCCTACAGAACTTCAACTTTTAAAAAATTAAATGGCTATGAATCTAGTGCTAAATATTCTACTTTTATTTGTGAAAATTCACCCATTTATTTCAAGTCAGCAGTTGACTAGTTTAAGAGTAAGAATAATCAATGATCAATCTTTTTCATAAATATAATTGTATATGAATAGAAAACAGTCAAATGAAGTTAACTATTTTATTTAAAGAAAAATACAAGTATATTATTTAAAGAATCTCTTCCATGGAAGTTCAATCCTTTATTACTCAGGCAAATCAGGTCATGTTGCAATGATGTAGATTAAAGCTGCTTAGAAATGGAAGCCAGTATTTTGACACTTAATAGTTTAAAGATAATACCTAAATTATAATGTTAGTGTTATTTTTTAACATGTTTCTGGTTGTGTGTTCTTTGTATTCTTTTAAAAAACAAATTAGCCATGAGTTATAATTTATGTTTCCTAGTGTAATTAATGTAAATATGGTGTGGAAAAATTTGAAAGTGATGCCAGAAAATGCCTTTAAAATAAAAATGTGGCAAAATATCCACACTCTATGGCAGTTTCCAAGGAATTCTTCCCTTCTCTTTATACTAATGATCAAATTGTGTTTAGATTATTAAAAAGCTTTAGTTTCACATTTCAAGAAACCAGTTTCCAAATTTAGAACCAAGACTCCTTTATACTTCAAACTAATCTATAATGTTTAGATCTTCAGAAATGTGGCTCCAGAAGTTGAGAAAAACCTTCTTAATTGTTATGTAATTTTGTTCAAAAGTTAGAATTTATTGGCAGCTCAGAATGAATTTATTGTTGTATCATCCTGATTACTTCAAACAATTTTTCAGGATGGAATAGTTGACATTAAGGACTTTTTCAAATATATTACTCATATATACGTACAATAGTTTTATTAAACCCAATTTTTGGACCATTAAAGAAAATGCACAAAATTAATTTGAACCAACCTGATAGTTACTTTCATTTATTCACTGTACAAATATTTGCAGAATAATCAGTGTATACCAAAGACTGGTTTAAGTTCTGGGAATAAGTGGTCATGAAAATAGATGAAAGGGCCTGCACTTAAGGAGTCTATAGTCCAGTGAGAGAGATCCGCACCTAAAAACACAGATATAAGAGCTAGAGTAAAAATGATAGAGAAATAGCATGTGTGCGCATGTGCGTAGTGTGTGTGTTGCGTGTGCGTGCGTGACGTAACTTCAGTGGTGCTAGGTGGGAACATGGCATTCTGGTAACCTCGGGAGAGGAGGGGACGTCTGCCCCTGTGGTGGCGCCTGGGCAGTGTGGAAGCAGAGCCCGGGACAGTGTGACTGGAGATAAAGTTGGAGGCATTCAAAGACTGGATCCCAAAGTAACACCAAAGATTTACTACCCTCGGGAGAGACCCGATTTAACCGTTAAAGGATCTCTGTTGCTTCTTTGTCAAAAGTGAACTGGAGGAGAGGGAAGGCTGAAGCAGAGCTGGCAGGGGCAAAGCCTCAGGAGTGGGATGTGGGATAGGCCGGTCAGAGAAGAGGCACTGGAAAAATTTTCCCAAGTATATTGTGAAAATAAAAGATCAACGATAAATCAAATATGAGAAATAAAAACGCATGTTACAGTTGCTTTTGGGTGGCTTAGTGTTGGAATTGGGAGAGAACAAAAAATAAAAAATAATATTTCAAGGTGAAAAGGGAGTCCTGAAATAGGGCTTCATATACATGCATCTTAGTAGCTGTTGTGTGACCTCGGGCAGAATTCTTTCAAGGCTTTGATTTTATTGGCAAAACGAGGTTGGAAGTTAGAACTGGACCAAATTATCCGGTAGCCAAGAGTCCATTAAATCTTTGTAAATACAAAGTGTTATTGGAACCCAGCAGGGTTCATTTGTGTAACTGTTGTCTGCTTGCTCTTCACTACAGTAGAAGACACTAAAGGTCATCCGGAGGTGGCCTAGCTTACAAAACCTGAAACATTTACAATTTGTACCTTTTTAAAAAAGTTTGCTGACTCTTCGACTGCAATTTCAGTGAAGAGAGACTGAAAATACTTTGAGTTTTGAGTATGTATTTAATATTGTAACAACTCAAAAGGAATCACAAGGGTTTTTGTTTTGTTTTGTTTGTGGGGGGGGTGGATCAGAACTTACAACCTCGTGCTTGCCAGGTAGGTGCTTGTACCACTGAGCTAAATCCTTGGCCAGAATCATGTATTTTCTGTGTAACCAACCCTGCATCGGACTATCATTAATAGCTAGCTAAAATGCAGGTTAGAAAATATATATAGTTCCTTCCCCGTTAAAAACTTAACCCAATGATACTACTACTTTTACTGGCATTAAGAGATAAGCACAATTTATTGTTGAATAAAAAAGTAGACCTTAACACACACATTACATATGAATGTTCTCACTTTGGTATAGTAGCTATTTCCTCATTAGTTTATCTAGTTATTTATTCTTTCACTCATTACTCCTAATTCATTCATTCATAACTCATTTATGTACATAATTAGCTTAAAAACAAATTTGAATGATATGTTGGAATGTTAACAAATTATAATTATGGATTTTATTATTTTGTTTATATTTTCTTAAAACGAAGGTAGTTATGTACAAAACTTAAAATAAGAGCCAGGTGAACACACACACTGTATCTCTAATCGTCTACTGGTCTAGAGCTATAGAAAAAAGTCAAGGCTAAATACCAAAATAAATAGACTAAAAGGTAGATTGCCTAGTGTTTGATATTATTTTTCTTGATTGGTTTGGTCTATTCACAGTAGCACTTATACACACCTACTTCATGAAGAAAATATACTAAACTATAAAGAGACAATGGAAAGTACATAATTAGTTTTTACAGTTTTGCCGTTCACACTTTATAAATCATTGTTCAGCTGGCCAGTAAATATGGGTCTCAGATTAGAGTCCTGAGCTTCTATTCATTTATTACCTTTCATTTTCTCATGCTATTTAGTCTTTAATTTCTCTCCAAGTTCTACATATAATTTAAATTCAATATAATTCCTTAAGCTTTGTAATCCTAAACTGTTAATTATCCTATTGTTTTTGCCTAATCCATTTAAATAAGCAGGTAAATTTTAGCACATATAAACAAAGAAACCTACTACAAAAAGTTAAAAAAAAATTGAAAATGTTTTCATTGGCATATTAGTCTCAGCAACAGGTAATTGTGAATAAATAGTGTTTTCCTTTCAACTCAATTATTTATTTTCCTGAATACAGCAAGGAAACCAGCTGCCATGTTTCTGTTTGTACACAATTAGAAAAACTAAACAATAGTGAATAAAATTGGAAAGACATTGGAAGATACTGAGTGGAGAGATAACAAAGAAACTTGCACAGACCTGTGAAGGAAATGTTAAAAAATTACAACAAACAAAATCTGACTTTTTTAATTTTAAGAGCAAACATGAAATACAAACTCATAATCATCATCACTACTGATTCCTGTTTCATTAAACTAGTCATTTAGTATAGTATAGCATTATTCTTTGCTTTCTTCATTTAATACTTCTATTTTCAAGGAAACAGATGTGTTGTACTTAGTGAATCTGATGCTAAATTCCTAAAGAAGATAAGTAGGAAGAAAAAAGGGGATCATGCTTATCAACATCAACAAATATTTACTGACCATGATTCACGACACCCTGCAAGACACAGAGGTGTAGGTTTTAAAAATGGAGCAGTATATAATGCTAAGCACATTCTTAAGAATGGCTGGCTTAACTGATCAACGTTGACCATACAATTTGCATTATTATCTTCATTGATAGACTTTTTGGTCTAGATTAGAGATATTTTTCTCTCAATATAAGAAAGGATGCATTTTATTGCAGAATGTTTTTCAGATGGCTTTAGCAGTTACAATGAGCTTATAAATTGAATGAAACTAATAGATGGTTCTATTGATGTTTTCTCTGAAAGACCTTGAATGAAACCAGCTTGCTAAGACTGTTTATTCTCATCAAATTTTTTCTGATCTAGAGATTAATTTTGATGTTTTAAGTATGAGAGTATTTTCTGTAAACAGCTCTTATAGATAGGTATCCGTGTATACAAACAGAGGCTCTGTGTGGCCAGTCGTCATCTTTTTGTATTGGAGCAAATGTTGCACATGTTTGTTAGTTTCTGAATTTCTGTTCTTATTAAAAAGATTTCTTTTACATCTGATTAGATTATTAATCTAAATATACTTTGGGATTTCTATTTAAAAATATATGACATGAATCATTATCATCCTATGCTTTGCTATTCATGTGCTCTGGTACTCAGTGAAACTTTTCTTACTTTGGTTTATTTCTTCTCCATTTGTTCATTTTACTTCAATTAGAATTCTCATTATTCACTGTAGCTTTCTTGTATGTCTTTTTAAAAAATTTATGTTTTGCTTTGTGCTTTGTTGTATTTGTTTCACTTGATTTTCAATGCACCAATTTAGATCTCAGTGGCAACTGCTTTCTTTTTCAAGTTATCTGATAATTCACTTGCTTAAAACTTATTTTCCAATCTATAGGACATTGTTTTCATGCTGTAACTGAATCATTTTATTTTGTTTTTCCATTTTCTTTCATTTCCATTTGGTTCTTCCAGATATTCTTGGGTTTTTGTTGTTTGCATGTTTTATGCATTTTTTCTGACTGTCAGTTTTTTATTGTATTTTAATTCTAATACTACCCATCACTACTAGAATTTGTGATGTCAGTATTTGGAATTAAATTTCATTTCTGCGTTGTCAGTTGTTTCTTCTTAGGGTTTGTCAATCGGGAGGGTGGGAGAAAAAAATGCAAGAGGAGAGAGACGGGACTCAGCTATTTCCTGTTTTCTTTCTGTGTGCTTCCTGTTACTTCTTGATGATTTCTTTTTTCCCATGTCAAGCTAGCAGTGCTTCCTCAGCCTGGTAGAAGTTGTGTTGATCCCAGCAGCAGACAGATCCTGCTTTCAGTCTTTCTAACTCTCGAAAAACTAACTGTATTCCAGTCCTTAGGAACCCCAGCACCAAACCGACATCTCTCCCGCAGAAGTGTAAATTCTCACCCCAAAAGACCTCTCCTTCAGGTCTGAGATGCCAGGTCTGAGATGCCATCACCAGTCAGGCAAGGCACTTCCTCACGCGTCTAAATTTCAGCTCTGTGGAGCCAGGTTTCCTACATCGAAGGTCTTTCTCTTTCCCTAAGTCTTCAGGATAGCATCTGCTCTCTGTACTTGCTACTCTGTCATTCCTCAGAGGTCCTTGCTTTTTCAGTTACCTAAGTAACAGTATTTTTATGTATCATTTACCATTCTTTATTTAGAGTTCTCCTTGTTAAAATAATTGACGCTACTTCTGTCTCCTAAATAAAGTGTAATTGAGATACTGGAAGTTCATAAATGGTTGGTTATTTTTCTTTGTACATTCACTGAATATGAGAGTCGATTGATGGAAGCCTCCAAACTCCGTAAGTCTCACAGATAGCAGGAACAGCCCTCTTGTGGGCTGCTGTATATACACAAAAGTTCCTCAGTACCACTGGTAAGGTACTGAGAAGAGTTTCTGTTCCTCAAGTTCCCGGCACTGTCTCAGCCCAGGAAACACAGAGGATTGGATCTCTCCAAGATGTTCTACTTTCTGAAATTTGTCTAGGATCCCTATGTAGCTGGGCAGACCTCAGTCAGTCCATAGAGGAGAACTTTAAGTTATCAGGAGAACTTCTTTCAACTCAGAGCTTCGTATTTCTTAGCCATGTATACTCTTTAGTAGCGTTTTGACAAGAGAAATCGAAATAATTTGGGGACCCAGGGAATGCATCAGTATTCAGGCAGCCATGCTCTTGAATGCTCCTTCAAATATTTTCCTTTCATTTTTATAAAGTCCATCTACGTTTGTTACACAATCAAATCTGTGGTGTAGTTTATTTTTGTTGATAATAACACTTTATATAATATGCAAAGCATGGAATTGTTTGAAGTTTGGAATTTCCCTCTCAATAAAGCAAACAAGTAAACATTCTGGGTTATTGATGTTTTCTCTTACTTATGTGTCACTCTATACTTTTCCCTTTTTGCAGAAATGGGCCAGGAAACTATAATATAGAGTCATGCACAAGAAAAAAAATCTTTGAAGCCAAAGTAAATTGTACTTCAAATGACTGTCATTCTTGACTGTGTTTCTGAGTTAGCATCATGCAGTGATTACTTTGCATCCATTATCAATTTTAGGATGCATATTCTATTGATACAATATAATTGAATTTTTTTCAAAGCAGAAATCAAATCCAACAAATATTTACATTATAAATGCAATATAGATTATATTTAAATTACAGTGAATAGAATGTCTGTGGCCCTTCAAAATTCTTACGTTGCAATTCTAGCTCCCAAGGTGATGATGTTAGAGGTGGGACTTTTTGAGGAGCTTAGATCATTAAGGAGTTAAATTATAGCTCATACCAAAAAAAGGTTCTAGAAAGACCCCAGAGATATCCTTTTCCCTTCTTTGTGAAGTTATGATAAGAAGATTGTCCATGAGGAAATGGGTCTTTATTTGCTATTCAATCTGCCAGAATGTTGCTAATGGACTTTCCAGTCTCCAGAATTGTGAGGAGTAAGTTTTTGTTGTTTATTACCCATCTGGTCTATGACTCAGTGTTTTGTAATAGGAGCCCAAAAGGACTAAGGCGTAAGTACTTGCTCTTTTTTTTTTTCTGTACCAGCAAATCTAAATTACTGCAATTTACTATTTATAGTAGTTCTATGAGATAACCAATATTACTGTCTTTTCTGGATTTAGAAACTGAGGCTTATAGGGATGAAGTTAAAGTTGACCAAAGTTACTCTGCTAATGAAACACAGAACTGTATTTCATAGGCAGTCTGTCAGACTCCCAAGCCTGTGGTTTTAATTGCTACCCAAGTTGCTCATCTTTGTAAGTATTCTTTTCACATTTTGAATCACATCGTTAAATATATTTTTTTCCTGAAATTTAAGACTACTTGCCTATCAATTGAGACATTCAACTATTATCATGAAAAACATAAATCCTTATAAAGTGATCTTTTTCAGAATTTTAGAGTCGATAATAACAATATTTGCTAATATTTATCTTGTGTACATTATAGTCTAGTTCTTGTTCAAGGTTCTTTTCAAGTAGCAATTGCCTCATGATTACAGCAACCAAATAAAGAAGGTATTATTATCATTAACTCCATTTCCACAGCAAAATACGGTACAGAAGACTTTAAAACGATGCTTAAGGACCCAGAAATTGTTGGGAAGATACTGTGTCTGAAACTTGGAAGTCTGGTTTCTGTTTTGATGTTTATAGCCACTAAACTATACACCAATGTCATCGTATTTAAAATCTTAGTCATGTAAATCATTTGAGCCATACACTTTTTAAACTTATAGAAGGTTCTACATTTATATAAACTTTATTTAATTGCTTTGCCAATTGTTTTGAAGATAATATATTTTACATATGTTTGTTCTTCATTTTCAAAACTTATAACTTCTCTGATGGCAGAAAAACACTACCTAAATTTATTAGATAATAAAATTTTTCTTGTAGTATTTCAAATGAACAAAAACATTGTGCCCTGAGAATAAACTTCTAATGTTATTTGCATTTAGGATATATCATTAAAAATTCAATTAATTTAACACATTCTTTCCAAGAGTAGGGTATAGCTCAGTGGTTTATCACTCATGTAGCACACCCAAGGCCCTCGGTTTGATCGCCAGCACCATAAAAGAAGTCTTTTTGTCATTTTTATGTTTTATTTTGTACATAGATTTTAAATAATCCTCAAGAAACTTCTTACATAAAATGACCATTTAATAAATTACTCTCTTCCTGTGGTTGCAATCATTGTTTCAACCCATTGTGGTCTAATTATATGTGTAGTTTTCTACAATCTCTCAAAAATGCCTCCAATGTATCATAAAAGGGGATAATCCAAAACGATCCTAATATGTTGTTTTCAATATTTCTTTTTTTTGGCGCTGGAGATTGAACTTATGACCTGGGATTTGCCAAGCAGGCACTTACACAGTTGAGCTAAACCCCCAGCCCCTCTATATTTCTATAAGATCAAGTGGAGATGTCTAGGGAAAAAAAATTTAAATTGTTGTCTAACAATTGCAAAGCTTTCATAGCTTCTTTGTATTTGAGGACCAATGCATTGAGTCAGAATGTACTGGAATTAAATTTCCCTTCTCTTTATTTGAGTTGTCACTTCTCCCAAAATGTCATTCTGGAGAATACAGTTAAGGAGAATTGCTGACTACAATAATGATCATTGCACATTTAATTAGAGCTTAGCAGGAATATTCAATAAAAATATGTCACCAAAGCAAGGTGATTCTGTTGCTCAAGAAAGAACAAGAAGTAGGTGAAACTAATTTAATGTGAAGTTCTCTTGATGAATATTGAACAACTTAAACACATACTGCCTTTAAACAGGAATGAGGTAAAGAGGCTGTTTTCTCCTTCAGTGCGTCATGTGACTCCTCAGTGATTATGACTGCTCAGTGACTCATGTAATTTACTGATTTGAGGCAGTTTCATTAACTTTGATATCATTTCTTAATTACCTTGAGAAGTGTTCAAATGTCGTTGCAATCATTCAGCCAAACTGTATTATCTACTTTGTGGGAAATACAGAGAAATCTAACATAACCCTTTTATTTTAGAAATTTACCACATAGTAATCTAATAATAATCATAACTACCATTTGTTTAGAAGCTATGACAGATATTAGATGCAATGTCTCATTTTATTTTATAGCATTTCTGTTTTGTGGATGAATAAACTGAAACTAAAAGTTACCTTGTTCACAGCCACACATCTCAGAATTGGCTAGAATGCAAATGAATAATGGTTGTGTTTCCAAGAGGAAGCCTGATACACAAAGTTAGGTCCTTCGCCTTCACTATGAACTCCCATCATGGAACTAAAAATGAGATTTAGAGGCTGTGACAGTTAAACTGGATTGTCAACTTGATTTAGAGATGCTTAGGTAATAAATAAAGCACACTTCTGAGTGCATCTAGGTGGTTTTGGAGGTGTATGCTTTCTTTCCTTTCTTTTCCTGTGCTGTTTCCAGGTCTGTTTGCCAGGTTCCATGACCTAGTAACCTCGCTCCTCTACCGTTTCTGCCATGATGTTCCTGTCACCTCAACAGTGGATCATGAAGTGAATCTTCTAATACCCTGAGCCAAATAAAGTGCTTCATATTGTGCATGTCAAGTATTTTCTTCAACAATAACAAGCCTGCCTATTACACTTGGATATACAAAACATATGCTTTGTAGATTACAACAATGACAAAACATTCTATCAATCCATAATTGGTAATTTTAACAAAAACTTTGCCAGAAGGAAAAGGACATTCATATCCAAAATACTAGGAAAAGGTAATGAATTTCAGTGGTGGAACACAAATGGCAGGGGTTCTGCAATTCACCCAGCTTATAACATGGAGAAGCTTTCTGGGCCATGCCATAGGGAAGGGAATCCAGGCAGATACGATTCCCATGTATCTGGAATTCACGAGGCCCAGCACCAGACACAGAGATCCCATGGAGAGAATCCCACTGGATCTGCAAAGGATGCTCCATAGGTACTGAGGTGAAAACTGATCAGCACATACATGTGAGCAAACTCTGAGGCAGAGGAAAGAGCTACATGTAAGAGAGTTTTCAGGAAAATAATTATATATAGCTCTTTCAGGGATAGGAATAGTGCTTTCTCTCAATAACTAGAATAAAACACTATAAAAGTCAGAGGTATCAGAATACAGAGAAGGTCTTGACCTTAGAATGACAAAAACTTAATCGTAGAATACATGAAGCTATGGCTGTGTAAAACAGAGCTTATAGCAAAACTCAAATGAATCAAACATTTAAAATAATTGTGTCCCATCACAAAGCTCAAGAAATACAAATATTGATTTGTATTGATACCGTACCCTGCATCCAACAAGTGAAATGCTCAATATCTAGTCTCCAAGAAAAATTTACTCAGCATTCAAAAGATCAAGGAAATATGATCTATAGTGGGCAGAAACATCTAATAGAAAGTGAGTCAGAAATGACACAAAATAATAGACAAGAACATTATAATTTATCATTATATCTCCAATATGTTTAAGAGGGAGAAAACATTTATCAGATAGAAAGTATGAAGGAAGAAGAGACTGATAAGTGTTTGAACCACGGAGAGCAGGCAATGACATTCTAAGAAACACCTAGAACTAGAAATTCTTTCACAGTCTTTCTTAGGCTGTTGCCTCCTGGATTTAGCCAGCACTACGATGAAAATTATGATGCAAAAGGAAAGCAAAACTTGGATAATGCACAGCCCTGCTTCCTTATTCCTTATGAATATATCTTATATATTTCTTATGACCCTTTACTTATTCATCAGTAAGTAAAAAGTTTAAACTTTCATTAGAATTTGTAACCAAAACCAGAAATGAAATAAAAACAGTTCAGTAAGATTTGTCCTGTGTTTTCATTCCTTTTAGATGAGCAAAGTACTTATGCATGCACTAACAATTAAATACAAGTTGTATAAATTCAGCAATTCTGTATATGAATGAAATACCCTTCTATTTGCATATAAAGCTAGAACGGCACAATGTAAAGATAAATTATTATACAGAAAATTTAAAAGTGTGACCTAAGCCACAAAGAATTTATGCATGTGATTGTATTTATTTTTAAACTAAAAGGAATTATATAATAAATAATCAAGGAACATTTATCTAAGGCTTCTAATAAAATGTGGCATATTTTGCATTTCACAAAAAACATTTTAGATAATTTGATTAATGATACTTTTTAATTACATGACACTAATGAAAAAGCATTGAAATATCACATTCATCTTATTGAAACACCCAAATGATGCCCCAAAGCTCTGAAAATAGTTAATATGATTAATCTCTGTGCTCATTTTGTCTAATTTTAGTTAAAAATTCAAGAATCATTTTTAAAAATAAGGTACAGGCTAAAGTTTTCTATAAACCTGTTGAATTAAAGAAGACTGACACTTAAAGCTTTCTTTTCAAACTCTCTATTCAACAATAAAATTTTTTCTTAGCATTTGAGAAGAGGAATATAGACTGTTACATAGTTCCCCAATTTTTCACCATCGACAACCCCTTTATTCTTACCCCCGACACACCTTCCCACATATATAGATAGCTACTCCAAATGTTGAGAGATCTTGTCTACCCAATCAGATGCCTTTATTTGATTGTACTTTGTTTTGTTATTTTTTTGTTTCCAAATACAAATGTTTTTACTTTTGTCTTTCATCATTATGACAACCACCTCAGCAGTTGCAATTTTACCTGAAAAATACAAAAAGATTACTACTTCTGTTTTCAAGACTTTGGGCAAGTGTCTTTTGGTCTTTTGGAAATGCTGACAGTAATTAAGCCAAAATCTTTGCTTACGTATATCAGAAAGATGAGTCTTTTGTCTTTTCCTATCTTTATAGCAATAGAAACTGCCAGAAAGACTGAGGAAAAGAAAGAGGAGACTATAAAGATCGTTTTGCTTTGAGAAGAATACCTACCTAGTAACTAATGAAAACCTAAATATTTCTTTTGTTACTGACCATGCACATTCTTCTGTTGATTATTCATTTACTCAAAGAATTCCATTCAAGGAAACAGTAGAGCAAATAAATGACAATCTATGCCCCAAGTCATTTCTATATAATTTATTCTTCTTGAAGCAGTGACATTAGGACTGTATAGGAGCTATTAACACCCAAAATGACAGTTTTATTTTGTCTGTGTTATTTAAGAACTGAAAGAAAAGAAAGCTAAAAATTCCTTCAGATTAAAAAAAGAATTTTGATATTTTTAAATGAGGTTTTTATTTATTTTTATTTATTTATTTGTCTTTTTAAAATAGAGTCTTACTATGCAGTTTAGGTTGGCCTTGAGCTCACTTTGTAGCCCAGACTGGTTTTGAATTTATGATGATCCTCCTCCCTCAGCCTCCACAGTGCTGGGATTACAGGCATGTGCCACCATACCTGGCTTCTTTTAAATGAGTTTTTAATTGACTGCTTGTGAAAAACTATACCAGTCTCACCATTATCACCAGTAATATTTTCTGGTACACATGCACATACACAGAGGCATATATAAGTATTGCTATGTCTGAGGATATACGCATAATCACAGATATATTAAGTATTTACATATGTGCTCATGTATTTATTTTTGTTAAGTTGGCATTTATTCTTTAGTTCTCTGAGATTCTGCTTCATTGTTTTGACTAGCTGGTTGGTACACTATTTTTTTCCCCAAATGATAAGTCACATGCATTCAAATTATTCCCTTTGCTTTTCAGTCCTCCTGAAAAATATGCCTTGCACATGAACACATTTTCTCCTGAGTTGAGCAGCTCTCAACATAGGTGTTATTTTGTACTATTCAAAAGCTGGGGAAAAAATGTTTCAAAACCTCAATGCATTTTATCATGATCATAATTTAACTTACAAAGCTTTCTGTAGTATGTGTGCTTAAATAAGTGAATTTTTCTTTAAGTCACAAAAGATTTCCCTTCTCCTTTAAAAAATCACCCAGTTCAGCTCTCTTATAATTATTCAACTGATACCATGCTGATTGATGACAGATGAGGAATAGCTTCATGGCTCTAACCCTAAGTACTTTTTATCATTCTTGTTTCATGATAAAGAAAGATAAAACAAAAGTCACAAATCAGTTCTTGTTCCATAGCCTCATTTCTCAAGTGTCTTCCTGAAAAAACTCGTCCTGATTATACAGATAAGTGAAGTTGAATTAAGCATCATTTTTTCACTGTTTCATTAGAAATGTCCTATTAACTCCTTAGAAATATAGCATATGTATACAGTGCCAGAATAATTGATAAGTAGTTTTAAAACATGCAGGTTGGTGCTTAGAAGTATTGTGCATTCCAGTAAAAAAGATCCGGGAAGATCAGTGAAGGTTTAGTCCGATGATGTTAAAGTGTCTCCAGATCCCCCTCGGCCCCCAATATGTATATACCTGCATTTTGATTTTAATTAAAAGAGGTGATACTATATTATTTTGTAATCTTTTTACCACACAATGCAATAACAAGCAGTTGACATAGATACTGGGTAGGATCATTCTATAAAAATATATAGGAAACTGAAAAAAATAATCTACATGTTGAAATACTTCCAGTCAGGGAGACATTTTTATTTAAAAAGAATTTTAAAGTACTTTATACTCTGTAAATTATGTTCAGTGAGAAATTAATTATAATTTATTAATAGTCATAACATATTAATGATATTTAAAACAGCTGAACAGCCTTTGCATTAGGATCTTTAAAAGGACCAGTTTTAGTTTAGAACTACCAAAACAAATTTTTTAATTTTATGTAACAGGAGGTCACAGAATAATTGGTTTCAGTGATATAAAAATGTACTATGTATATTAATTTACATTATTCTTAGAAGATTTGGTAACTGTTACTTAGTTTTCTTAATTTTTAAAATTGAAGTATATTTTACATGTAGTAAAATTTTCCCTTCTCAGTGAACAGTTCCATGCATTTTGATAAATGCACGCAGTCAGAATTTCATTGATTCTGCAAATTCTTGATTTTCCACCCATCTTCAGGCCCTGACAACTACTGCTCAGTTCTCCATCATAGTTTTGCACAAGCACTTTCCTGGTAAGTGCAAGGTCCTGAGTTCAATTCTGAAACAAACAAACAAACAAACAAAAAAACCAAAAAAATACGACTAAATATGTGAAAAGTGTACACATTTAAAATGTTGTCCGATTTTGAAAGTTAGACAATCTTTATTAGAGTTAATATGTGATAATTTGTAAGGAAATTATTGGTTCATTTTTAGGATCTTTTTAAATCATAATGACAGACTTTTCAATTTCTACTTCTTAAAATTTACTCTCACAATATATTGATAAATAGTTGATATTTTGATCTATGGGGAGTTCAAACTATAGTACTAATAATTAAAATAATACATATTTAATAATTAATTAAATAATTATAACTCAGATATGCTGTTTCCTTATTAATAAAAGTTACAGTTTCAACTTTATCTTTTAAGAAAGTATAAATCACCTTAATTTGTGAAGTTTATTGAAAATACTCTTCTGAATAGAACTGTAATAGATAATTGAAATAATTTGAAGTTGGATGTCACAAGGGTGAAATTTGGGAAAACTACAGTCAAGAACTTTTTTGTTTCCTTAATTTTTCAAAGAAAATTGACCTCAAACCTAGAAAATACAGTTATTCTGAATAGGTAAGGCACAGAAAGTTCCAAATGCTTGCATAAGAGTTAGTGCATAAGCAATGTGGGATTATTATTTCCAGGGTTAGGTATAAGTAGCATCTAGTTGGACTGCACCACAATTAAGAATTTTGTTTTCCAAAAGATTTTGATAAGATAATAAAAAGATAAGTCATAATCTAGAAGAAAATAAATGTCAGATATAAATCCAACAAAAGATTTATATCACAAATATATAAATTTAAAAACAATTCATCTGTGGTAGCTTTGTTTAGTCTAGATAGTCATGAACAACTTTTAGCCATAGACTTACCTGAGCACTTTCAGGGAATTTTATGAATGAAGTACTGTGTTTACATGAAATAGAGGAAAAGGAAGCTTCCTGGTGGTAAATACTGTTTGTATAGGATCATAGATACAAAGACACTGAGTTTATCTAGTTTTATGGGAACTCGATGTGGGCAAGATGGTGTGCTGAAATGGAAACAGGCTTCAGAGAGGAGTCTGCACTGCTGCAGGCTGAAGCTCTGTAGTGGGTAGAGAGAGGCCTCTCTCTGAAAACCATTTCAATACCAGCCAACATTGGAAATGAAGAGCTGTCTTGCAGAGACGTTTTCTAGATTGTATGAAAAGTTGAAGGAGAAATGCCTAATAGTTCCATCAAGGATAAAAAGAGTGAAAGAGACTTAGGATTTGGGTTCCTGCTGGTGTTATCAGACATACAAGGACCAGCAGTATTTTCCAGGTTACTTGTCCTAATCAGTGACTTGGTCAGGAAATTGGTGGATGGGAAGATTACTATTTATTGCAAAAGATCACTGCTTATTTTAGAACAAAAATACAGAGGAGAAGTACAAAAGAATCCTCAAGGAGAAAAAGATAGTGTGATAGATAGTTAACTGTCAAACTGAGTAAGAAACACCCAATTAAATTAGATTAGCACAGTTCTTAGAGTAGCCAAGGGAATTTACTGAAGGCAGAAGACCTAGTCTGGGGCAGCTTGTCACTTGAAGGGTATAAAGGGGAAACAAAGAAGGAACACTGCTTCTGTTTCTTCAGAGGAGCTCAGTCTTCACCTTCACCTTGGGTGTGCTCTCTTGGCTTCCATCACAAACTTTTGACTCCTGCTATGGACTCACGCAGGACACTACATTGAGCTCCAGGTCTGTGACTGGATCTTTTGGATCTCCAGTGCGAAGACAGCCCTTTTGGCTCTTCCACACCCAAATCTGTAACCCATATTAAGCTAATCTTGTGAATTTTTTATATTTGCATATCTTGCATTAAATCTGTTTCTGTAGTAAGCACTGCCTGGTATAAGTGCTTTAAAGGAAAAAGAGAAGGTACGTCCAGCAAGCAAAACCAGCCACTACAAGAGCAAGAGGGCACTGGTCCCAAGGTCAATCCCTGCAATCCTTTTATGTTTCCTTTAATAGTTCATCCAGATCTCCCCATTGATCTTGCCCTAGAATATTGATATGAGATGTTAGGCTTAGAATGTTCTTGTATCAGAAGGTTGGTACCTGGTTCAGGGCTCAGCTTGATCTTGTCAGGTTCAAGTATTACTGTAGGTAATAAGTCTCCTCAATTGGTAGGCCAGGTCCAACTGCTCCAGCCACATGGCTGTGCCCTAGCCTCCTCCTATACTGGAGCACAGTTTTCCTGTAACTAGGGGATAGGTCTGCTTTATTCCAGAAAAAAATTCCAGCAGTCAAGCCAATCAGCTAAAAGACTTGAGCTGGCCTATGAAGGCCAAGCAAAGTAAGGCCTCTGAAGACCAAGCAAAACAAAATTCTCCAAGAGGCAATACAATAGTAAAGTGTCAAGATTTTACCTGCAGAATATCTCCTTGGATACAGTCAGCAAATTGACAGGTTTTAGTACCTGAGTGTCTCAAGACCATACATCAAATGTACTCTGATGATTTGACCCAAACAGGAGGAACTTCATATCTTTGATGATGGCAAAAGTCTGCTGATAGTAGAAGGGCATGCCAGTTCTTTTTTTATTTTTTTAAATTTTATTTTAAAGAGAATAAAACAAAAAAGGACAGAACAAAGCAGATCAGAACAATGTAAATAACACAGCACTTCACAACAAGACAACTGGATATTAACAGTAGCTACCATAATGTCTCTTTCTTTGAAATAGTTGAGCATAGCTTCACACATAATAATATCAAACATAACAAAATATTATAAAACCATTCAAGAGAATGAAAGAATTACAGGGCATTCTGAACCAAATAACAGAAAATGAACAATGGCTACTATAGTATCTCATTTTCCATAAAAAATTTGTTTATATTATAACATTATTAAAATTCAATAAAACACAACACATTAGAACCAATGGTAATAGAAGAACAAAAGCATGGTAGGACTTCAAAGCAAGATGATATTAAATCAGCAATGGCTGCCATAATGTTTTGTTTTCTTCAAAATAGCTGTTCATACCATCACACATAATAAAATCAAACAAAACAGAATAAAACCATTCCAACTGATGAATGAAAACAATATAAGGCTTCAAAGCAATGTCATGGAGAATCATGATTACCATAAAATCTTATGTACTATTACTGTTTCTTATACTAGAGAGACTATACAGTGTTTATACATGTGAGTTTGATTTATTTCACTTATGAGTATGGTCTCAAGTTGCATCCATTTATTTATAAATATCTCAATGTGATCATTCTTTATAGCTGAGTAGTACTCAATTGTATAAAAATACCACAACTTTTTTTATCCATTCCTCAGTTGATGGGCACTTAGGTTGTTTCCAAGATCTGGCTATTACAAATTGTGCTGCTATAAACATGGGTGCACAGCTATCACTGTGGTATGATGTTTTCAGTTCTTCTGGGAATATGCCCAGAAGTGGAATAGCTGGGTCAAATGAGACTTCCAAACCCAGCTTTTTGAGGAATCTCCAGACTGACCTCCACAGTGGTTGCACCAGTCTACACTCCCACCAACAGTGCAGAAGAGTTCGTGTGTTCCCCCCCTCCCCCTGCAGCCTCTCTAGCATTTGTTGTTGGTAGTTTTCTTTATCCTGGCCATTCTTTCTGGAGTGAGACAAAGGACTTCTGTCTAGAACTTATAAAGAATTTTAAAAAATCAGCCCTCGAAATTCAAAGACCCAATCAAAAATGGGCATCTGAGATGAATACACAGTTCTCAGGTGAAGAAATACAAATGGCAAATAAATACATGAGAAAACGTTATTAGTCATGAGTGAAATGCAAATTAGAACCACACTGAGATTCCATCTCACTCCAGAAAGAATGGCCAGGATAAAGAAAACTAAAAGAAACAAAGACTGTTGATTTTATTGACTCTACAGGACTCAGGTGACTATGCACAAGCATTATTAGATTGCACAGTGATCCATGTATTCGTAATTGTCCTAGGCATGAGCTTCTGACAAGTCTGGGAAGAACTGGATTTTAATTAAGGCCATAACAAGAGGGGAGTAGTCATCTACAGTGCAGGACAGTGATTACAGAAGGCTTGGATTAGCGTTGCCTGAGCAGTCTCACCAGGCTTAGTACCTGCTCTTTGTGCTTTTTTTGATTATTTTTATTTCAAGAGAAAAACTGTATACACTTTAAAACTTTGTAGTAATAAGAGCACGGGCTTTTATTTGAAGATGCAACCAAGAATTCATATATAAGATTAAATTTTACTGGTACAAACTCATTTAGAGAAATTATAAAAAATATAGTTCTCTTCAAATTGTAAGATCCTAGTTATCAGGAACCTATACTATTTTCTTTCCCATTTTTTTAAAGTGATGTATTGTGATTGTCTTTGAAGCAGTCAGACTCTGACTGAATATCTTAAGCAATAAAAAGTATCATGAGTGAAACCTTCACTCTTCAACTCCGTGTCTTTATATCCCTAGTCGATGATAATAGTGACATCAATATGAAGAACAAGAGTAGGAAGCACTTCTTTAAGTCTATACTGGGTTCCAAGTGCGGGTGTGTTCATTTTGTTGTTCAACTCAGTCATTATGGTAACACTGGGAAGTAAATTGCAGCTACCATCTTCATTTTATATCTAGGAAAGTTTAGAATTTAAACCATTACCTTGTCTCCACAAGAAACAGCTCCTGAACCCAGGCAGACTTGGATATAAAATCTCAGTGTACCTAATTTCTTTTCTAGAACAGGCAGTAGGTATGGATTTGGAAAGCTGTGCTTTCATAACAGTACTCCTTCACATTTCTCTTGCACTTTAATGTTATTTTCTCATTGTAGTTCTGCATTTCCAGGTTGAAGGTCCTTTTCATACGGAAAAATAGTGAGAGGTAAAATAGCAAGATTCAGTTTCTACATCATGACTTTATTGAGTGGAAACTCCAGAGCCCAAGATTCTGGTCACTCTTTGGAAAATTTCCATAAATTCTGTTTTATTGTTAACTCTAGTCCAATCAAATGTATCTGTACTGTATCTCAACTTCTGAAATCTTTTGGAAAGAATCAATAGCCACATGGACTTGGGCCACTAAAAATATGTGATTTTAATCGTTGTTGTTCTTTGCAATCAATTCTGGTGATGGAATCTAGGGCCTCAGCCACACTGGGCAAGCACTGTATCACTGAGCTACCACCCCAAGCCAAATACACGGTTTTAAATGATAGCTTCATTTGTATGTAGTAATTTTCTTTCTGCGTACCATGCTGTAACTATCCGTGGTGTCTGAATATGTACTCAAGTCTAAGGTTCACCATCTGCCTTACTGTCCCTCCCAAGGAAGAAGACCTTGCTTCCTCCTTCAGACTGGAAGTGGACAGAACATAGAAAATTCTCACCAGATTGTGTCATTTGTTGCCTACTACACCCTTCCTTGCTGTGCACAGAGTAGATGTCAATATGCATATGTACGTCCTAGTATCGGGTCATTCTGTTTTTCTGTCAGAACTACAGATTGAATCCAGGGACTTCCCACTGAACTACATCATCAGCTCCTTGTTATTGTTTACTGTGAAACAGGGCCTCTGTAATTCACTGTCACTCAAGCTGGGATCTAATTTTCAATCCTCCTCTTGCAGCCTCCCAGAGCCAATATTGGATAATTTAGACTTTAAGTTGCATTTCATAGAGTTTTAGATTGCAGAACAGTGATCCAAAGCATAAACTCAGCTGGACTGCTTAGATTTAAATACGGATAGAGAGATGTGTTAGCTGTTGAACCTGGGAAAGTTTTGTGATCATCTGTGATTAAGTTTCAACGCCTGTAAACTTTGGAGTAGTACTTGTACCTACTCATTGGTTTATTATGAGTAAGTGCAGTCCTCTTGAAACAGGTCTAGCATCTAATAAATGAGAGGATAATTATTTTAATTACTTGTCTTTCAGGAATCAACTCCAATTTTCTCTTCTTCTAGGCAGCTACCTCTTCTTGCCTATGTGAAATTAAGTTTCACCCCCTACATCTGTAACTTAATGGCTACTTGAATTTTTATTTTACTATAGAACCCATCATCTTAAATTCTATCTCATGAAGGGTAATAGTAAATATCTCAAGAGCAGAGCCTGCACTTTGTCTTTGTTTACTAACTACTGTATCAGTTCAGTGTCTCAAAAATGTTGAGTGAATTTACTAACATGAGATTATGAAAATAGTTCTCATCAACAATTAAAAAATACTACAGCAATAATCTGAAATAGTCTGACACTTTCATACTTGGTCAATAGCTGAAACACAAAGCATTATTGGTGAATACTATTTTAATTAACTCTCTAGAGTGGATAACCACAAGGGACTTAGAAGGCACTCTTTTTACTCTGTATTCTTAAAATGTGCAGCAAATTTTCAGGAAATGTTACCCATAGGTTTTACATACTATAAGTACACATATGTTGAGAACTAGTAAAGTCTAGCTGTATTTAGGCTCATAAACTTTCAATCTCTATGAAATTTTGTGAGCTATCATTAATGTAGATATTATGTATCTACATATATTTACAAATAAAAAATTCTAAGTCATATATAATTCATACACTTTCTCTAGCAAACATTGAATGGCAAGCTTGAGGTTATAATCCTTTGAGGCTATAGATCTTTGGCTTCAAAGTACAATCTGGGGACCCCTGGGAGCTCTCTAGATACTTTCAAGATGTATGAGTTTAAAACTATTTTCAAACACTACAGTGATACCATGATTCTGCTTCATTGTGGTGCCATTTTTGTTGATGGTGCATCAGCACAGAATGTGTGAAATCCTGTGCTCAGGGGTGAATCACGATAGTGGCATCGGTTTGTACTACTTTGTGTTTCTTATTACCACACAATTATGGATTTAAAAATCTAGTCAGTTTCACTCAAGGATTCCCTTGATGAAATAGTAAATAATATTGATTCTATTAAATCTTTGTATTGGAACCTTTCAGATTTTTTTTTTTTTTTGTCCCAGGGTTTAAACTCAGGACCTCACCCTTGCCAAGCAGGCACTTGTGCTGCTGAGCTAACCCCCTGGCTTGCCTCCCTGATTCTTTAAACACTTTTGTGATGAAGTTGGAGTATGCATAGAGCACTTCTGTTAGGTACAGATAATAAAAGGATTGTGTAAGTAAAGACAGCAGTGCAATGATGCAAATTATGAGATGAACTAGATGCTTTTTTCATGAAATACCACTTTTCCTTGAGTGACAAGTAGACACACTATGATTATTTAGATTTGTGTATCTGTACAAAGATATGTATTTTCTTAAAACTGAGTGAAGTTAGTCTGTCCTTCAAAGAAAAAAATTGACAGTATTTGCTATTAGTAAAGGAACTTACACTGTTAAATAAAAAATGAGAATTTGGATATCTTGTGTTGACCACTGTGACTTCCCCAGCTTCCAGCATCTGAAGACCTTTCTGATGAGACTGATGATATGTAAAATTTAGATTTTGCGTACTACCTCATTAAGAGTTTCAAGGAGTCTAGTCATTAATATTATGCCTTAATGTTGTATAATGAAATATAGTAACATAGGGAAGATCCATTCATCTCTATGAATTTTCCATATGACTAATACATGTTTTTGTGAAATCATGAATGGTAAAATAGTGATCCAAAGTTCAAATTAAAATAAGGACAAGACAGATTTCTAAATATTGACTGATATGTTTATAGACTTCATGGTGCACCTAAATTTTAAGAAAGTGCTACTTGTCAAATTTGAGTGAAATATCCAAGGAAAACACATGCATTCTCTGAAAGACTGTTAAAATATATCTCCCCTTTATAATTAAAAAATCTATGCCATGTTATATTTGACCCTTTTTCAAACAAGGAATCTTACTAAATTAGATATAGCAGTAGATATATGCTTCATTAACAAAGACAAGCATTTAAACAAAGGATTTATAAACAACTAAAATCATGCCCTTGTTCTTACCAAATGTCCTTGTCTTTTATGTATTTGGTTTCAGTTATTTTTCACAAAAGCGTATTATATATGTTCACAGGTAGTGAATTGAATGGTATTTTTAAAGTGTTATTTTTTTTAAAAAAATAGAGTAGATATTATCCACTTAAACAAAATTCTTTGGGAATCCTGGTCATTTTTAAGAGTATAAAACATCCTGAAGGCAGGAAGTATATGCTACGAACATTATGTTTAGAAAATACAGCCACCCGAGAAATAGTCCAAGAGGTATTCCTGAAGCACATGGAAGGAAGAATCTGCTTAGGCTGGTGACGATTGCTCTTCACACTCAAATACATTTTACAGAAGGAGACAGAACCCAGTGTAAGAGACTCCTTTCTGAAAAGGTATCTTCCCAGGCTGTATACCCCAATGTGTATACCAGCATTGCCCCTCGGATTCCAATGCAACTGTACAAAAGAAGACACTATTCTGGTTTTTGACCACCATCTGGAAATCACTAAAGCTGTGGGGCTACTTAGCAAATTCTGTCATGATGAAAAAAGAAGGGAAGGACCAGGTCTAGGACGGGTCTTTCTTGTTTATTGGCCCATATTGTGATAGGTCCTTTGTATCTTGATTGGACACATGAAGAAAGCTTCCACTGCTGTGTAGACTTGAACACAGGCAGAAAAAAAATGTTTTTTGATAGAGAAATTCTTATTGATTTGAGAAAGAAATGTATATTGTGGAAGGATTCTTCAAGGTGAACATATTACTGTGCATTGTGGAATTCTTAGTACTCCAGAAATTTCGTCAACTAGTAGTGATGCTTTCCTTGTTTCTTTTGACTGACATCAGTCCTGTTACTTTTACTAGTCCCCAGTTAAGGTTTCTGAGAGGTTTAGCTGCTGATTTTATGAAATTCCTTTCTTATGCTTTCTGTAAATGTATCCAATAGCTGCTGATGCATGCTCTTCCAATGCCCACACTTAATTTTCCAGGAGGAAGGTAATTATAGCACATTTGGATAAGGAATTATTAAAAGTATTCAACTCTCAATTATTTTTCATGGGGGGAGCAAAGGATCTAACACCTGGTGCCAGATTGGTACTTAAAACTTATTAACTAATTCTGAAATAATGACAGGAATTAAAGTTCCAAGTCAGGCCTACTGTGTGTATGTTAAGGATCACATTTACATTGCTCGTTAACTGTCTTATGATGTCATCTTATTAGTAATTAAATGGTGCTATTTGATTTTTTCCATATTTCTCTCTCACACTAGATTTTATCATTTTGAAAAGTATTCATTTTTAAAAAAATTTCCTTGGGTATTTTATAAAATGCAATGCCCTTTATATAGGTAGCGGGTGATTAATATTTGCTGATCATTATGTGACTGACAGATTTCATGGAGATTTTAAAAATGTATATGACAGTTGCATGATTTTGTGAGAAATCAGAGAAGAAAATATTTGTAAAATTGAGTTTGGAAGAGAGATACTGCACTGTAGTTTGGAATTGCAAATGGTTAACTACATTATTTAGTTTAAGGTTTCTATCTTAAAGGTGAGAAACTTAGAAAAATGATTAGAAAATGAGTTTTTAAAATATATTGATTGTGGTTAACCACAATCAATATATTTTAAAAAATCATTAATTTTCACACTAGATAATTATCATTTCAAGATACTATGTGATCATGTAAAATAAATGGTCTAAATATGTACTTCATAATTGATACATATGAATTATGTTATGATAGTCATAACTGTAGCCATTGGAATAATTTGTTAACTATAAATTGTTTTCTTATTTAAAAAAGTGCAGTACTGATATATTTTTCTTCCGAGAAAGCTTTGTATGTCATGATTCTGAAGATTTTGTGAAATAATAATATAAACACAATTTAAGATTTGGTATTTTATATATGTCATATTTGAACCAGAATGGAAAATAGGACTAGAAATACAACCTTGGTTGATTTATGAGGATAAATAGACATGTGGAGAAAACCATTGTTCCTAAGAACAAGAAGTCTGTCCCTATTATCTGTATATCTATCCAGCATGTAATAGAGTATAAGTTTCATTATAAATTTAGACCTGAAATCCTATCTGATTTTCTCTATACAACCGTGCACAATCCTTATACTGAAGCCATTTATAATGCAGAAGCAATTTTATACCTCTGTAATAGCAGAAAAACTTCTCTTACATTTTTGGGATACAGATACAGTATTACTATGGGTTTCTAAAGAACTATGGTCAAAAGACAATATTTTCATCTAAAAATTAAGACATAAGAAGTTGGGCTTTTTGTTTTCTGGTATTTTTTAAAATAAAAAAGAATAAAAATGACACAAAATTTCAAAACAAAATAATAGGAGATTAACAATGATTAATATATTATGTATTGTTGTCTTCAAAGTAGCTGTTCATATTATAAGATATAGGCATGAAAAAATGATCAAACAATGAAAGCACAGACCATTCTTTTTGATGAACTAACAGAGATTAGTAGCATGATTATCTGTCATATATATATATATATATATATATATATATATATATATATATAGTAATCTTTTCCATTCTTTCTTTTCTCTTCTCTCATATTCCAGTTTTTCTTTTTGAGCAGTTTCTTTCCCTTTCATGTTGACAATATCTATTGTATATTTTGGATCTTATTTATTCTTTCAGTTTTTTTACACTAGGAATACAATATTTATACATGTGAGTCTGATTTATTTCTCTTATGAGTATCTAGTTGCATCCATTTATCTATGAAAGCCTCAAATTTATCCTTCTTTATAACAGTAGTACTCCACTGTAGAAAAATACATCTTTTTTATTCATTCTGCAGTTGATAGGCATTTGGGTTGTTTCCAAGATTTAGCAATTACAATTTGTGCCCCAATAAACATGGGTGCATATACATCACTGTGTTATGTTTTTAATTCTTCTTGGGAAATACTCAGGAGAGTAGCTGGGTCAAATGGCACCTCCAATTCTAGTTTTTTGAGGAATGTCCACTCCGATTTTCACAGTATCCCAGTCTATACCTCCACCAACAGTGGAGAAATTTTCCTTTTTTACAACAGCACAGACAGTATTTGTTATTGGTTGATCTGTTGATAGCCATTCTTTCTGGAGTGAGATGGAATCTCAGTGTTGTTTTAATTTGCATTTCTCAAATATCAGTAATGTTGAACATTTTTGATATATTTATTTGACATTTATATTTCTTAATTGGAGAAGTGTATATTCATCACAGATTCCCATTTTTGGATTGGGCTTTTTAATTTGGGGGGCCTGATTGTTTTTCAATTCTTCATATATTCTAGATAGAAGTCCTTTGTCTGAGGGACAGTTCGCTAAATTTTTTCCCATTCTGTGGGTTTTATTTGCATTCTGTTGGTGATTTATTTTGAGATGCAAAAGCTCTTTAATAAGATGAGAATTCAGTTGTCAATTCGTTGAAGTATTTCTCATGCAGTTTGGATTTTGTTCATTAACTCTCTGTCTACTCTTATGTCTTCAAGAATTCTACCTACTTTGCCTTCCAGTATATTTAATGTTTTATTTTAATATTTAGATATTTGATGCATTTTTACTTTAGTTTAGTTCATGGTGATAGACTTGGGTCTAGTTTTAGCTGTCAGCACATGGAAAGCCAATTTTTCCAGCACCATTTATTAAAGATGCCATCTTTCTTCCAGTGAACATGTTTGACCCCTTTGTCAAAGATAAGATCTCTGAATTCCCTTTGTAATTGTGTCTGCATCATTTAATTTGTTCCACTGATCCTCATGTCTGTTTTTGTTTGTTTGTTTTTTGTCAGTACCATACTGATTTTATCTCAGTAGCTTTGTAGTATAATCCAAGTCTGGAATTGTGATGCCTCCTACCTTTCCTTTGTTGCCCAGGATTGCCTTTCATATTCTAGGTCTCTTCTGTTTCCAAATGAATTTTAGGAGTGTTTTCTCTAGATCTGTGAAGTATGCTAATGGTATTTTGTTATGCTTTCATTTTTTTTTTTTTTTGGTACCGGGGATCGAACTCACGACCTCACGCTTGCTAGGCAGGCGCTTAAGCCACTGAGCTAAATCCCCGGCCCGCTAATGGTATTTTGATGAGAATATCATTAAATTTGTATAACAGTTTTAGGAGTATGGCCATTTTCACAGTGTTAGGTCATCCTATCCATAAGTAAGAGGTATTTTTTCTATTTCCTGATAGTCTCTTCAGTCTCCCTTTTCAGAGTACTGTAATTTTCAAAATATAGATCTTTTACATGGAGATCTTTTGTTAGAGTGATTCCTAAGTATTTCATTTTTTTGGATGCTATTGTGAAAGACATCGTTTCTCTAATATTTTTCTCAGTGAGTTTCTTTTTTGTGTACAGAATGCTATTGAGTTTTGAGTGTTGATTTTGTATCCAATTATGCTGCTGAACTTGCTTATTAACTTTAGCTTTGGTGGAGTTTTGGAGTCTTCTATGTAGCGTATCATGTCATTTATAAATAATCATAATTTAACTTCTTGATTTTCTATCCTTATTCTATTTATCTTTCTTGTCTAATTGCTCTGGCTAACATTTCCAGAACTATATTAAATAGAAGTGGTGATAGTGGACATCCTTCTCTTGTTCCTAATTTTAGGTTGAAAGATTTCAAGTTTTGTTCATTTAGAATGATATTGGATATTGATTTTTCATAGATGGCTTTTTATCAAATTGAGGTAGAGACCATCTATTGTGAATTTCTGTAGGGCTTTTATAAGGACTGAGTGTTAAACTTTATCAAAAGCTTTTACTGCATCTACTGAGATGATCATGTGATTTTTGTCTTTCACTTGTTGATGTGCTGTATTACACTTACTGATTTGAGTATGTTGAACCATCCCTGCATTCCTGAGATGAATTTCACTTGTTCATAGTGCACAGTCTTCTTGATGATTTGTTGCATTCTGTTTGCTAGTGTTTTATTGAGGATTTTTGCATCTATGTACATTAGGGAGATTTGCCTATAGTTTTCTTTTTTATTTTGGTCTATCTCTGGTTTTGGTATCAGGGTAATACTTGCCTCCAGAAATTAGTTAGGAAGAATTACTTCCCTTTCAATTTCATTAAAGAGTTTGAGGAGTATTGGCATTAAATCTTCTTTAAATTTCTTGTAGAATTCAGCTGTGAATCCATTAGGATATGGGCTTTTCTTTGCTTGTAAGTTTTCAAATATGTTTTGGATGATAGTAACTGATATTGGGTTATTTAAAATTTTTATATTTTCTTGATTCAGCTTTGTTAATGTATATGTTTCCAAGAATATGTCCATTTCTTCTGTGTTTTCCAGTTAATGCAAGAAAAGATTTTCAAAATAGGCATTGATGATCTTATGAATTTCTACAGATGCTATACTGATTTCAATGTTTTCAATCCTTATTGCATAAACTTGAGTTTTTTCTTTCCTATTCTTGAAAAGGTTGGCTAGAAGTTTATCAATTTTGTTTTTTCTTTCAAAGAACCAACTCTTTGATTCATTAATTCTTTGTATTGCTTTCTTAAAATCTCACTTGTGTTAACTTCTGCTCTGATCTTTGTAATTTTCTACTTTCTATGAGCTTTGGTTATGACTTGCTCTTCTTTTTCTAGAAGCCTGAGGTGCAGTATTAGGTTATTTGTGCTCATTCTGTTTTTCTTATATGACAATTCACAGCTAAATATTTCCCTTTTAGGGCTGCTTTCATTATATTCTATGAGTTCCAGTATCTCCGTTTTCATTTGATTGTAGATATTGTCTAATTTCTTCTTTAATTTCATTTGTGACTCAACAGTTTTTCAGAAGGGTGTTATTTAATTTCCATGTGTTTATGAAGACTTTGCAGTTTCTTTTCACATTAATTTCTAATTTCATTACATTATGGTACCATATTTTGTTTTGTTTTTACATTCGTGAAAACCAAAACAATATGTTCACATTTATTTCACTGAGTAACATTACTTGGGCCTAGAAATTGGCTGTGTGTTTTCTCTTATGAAAGTAATCTAAGCTGATATAACTGAATGGAATTTTTTTGTTTTTCATCTGCTCCATAAACACAGAAACAGTGATCATCAACTCTATTCTGCTAAGATGAGAATGGCAGAGCAGCTGCAAAAAACAAAATCAAAACAAATATCTGATCACAGAAAAATAAAATGTAATCAACCTCCATGGTAAGCTAAGTTCCTCGCTAGAGCTCTTAAATTATCATTTGTCAGACCATCAGAGTCATTAAAACGCACTTAACTGTCTGTCTTTGCCAAGTCCTTCATTGATGTATGAACGAACTTTAACTTAGAGACAAAGAATTTTGTGCCAGTAGAAGCTGGGTCTCTTGAGTCTGTGACCCAGTGCAGACATTTTGAATCTGAGATGATTTTTTTTAACTTTTTTCCTGTGAGGTCACAAGCATAGTCAGATGCCACTTAGTCTTCTGACAAACCCATTGAACTGCCTTAAGCATTCTCTCTCCTCCAAGGTGCAGCATCACCCATGACAGAGAAGTAGGAAGTGAAACTTGGATCCCCTGCTGGGGATGTGGGGATTGGGGGCTGTGCCGAATGGAGAAGCAGGGAGTGACTCAGTGCCCTGCTCCACAGGACAGCAGCAGCAGAAGCAAGATCCTTACTCCAGTCAACTGCTGTCCCTTTCAAACCCTCACCTGAGGGGCACATTTGTAATCCTAACACTCTGGAGGCCGATGAAGGAGGATCCTTATCTCAAAACAAAGAATTTAAAAAGGACTGGGACTGTTGCTCAGCAAGACGACCTGGAATTCAAGTCACACAGCCAAAAACAGCAGCAACAAAATCCCTTATCTGAACTCATTGAGGGAAAACTGCTGTAATAGGAAGGACACTGCGTGAGATCTCAGAATGACTTCAGTTCCCCGTTGTGACATTTACTGACTGTTTTCTGCTCTCCTTCAGGGAGTGGCAGAATGTAACCAAACCCTTCCTGTCATCATCTGCTCTACTGCTAATGTAACAACAAAACCCTCAATATGCAGGTTACACTGTTGTTGTCAGGATTAAATTAGAAAAATCAATGTAAAATCACTTTATGTATTTTTAAATGCATTACAAATAGCAAAGTTTATTTTTCAAGGACAGGAGAGAAGACAACGGAGTCTATTTTGGGAATATTAATCAAATACCACTGCACAAATGGACTTGCCAGTTACTTTTCCTTATGAAGAGCAATAGTTTAAATCACTTATTTAGCTTGGGTTAACACACCAAGAATTCATCAGCTGTGTTTGTCAAATGTATGCTTTGTTGATCTCTTATAAGAAACAAGAGATGCAGGACAAAGTAAAGAAGTTGCCAGAGTCAATAATATACATAACCCCTTACGACACTCAAATACCACTAGCAAAGAATTAAAATCCTTTTTTTTGGTACTAATTGATTTTAAAAGGTAAGCTTAGACTAGGAAAAAATAAAAAATATCCAGTTGCTAAAAGAAACAAGAAAACATTTGGTGTAGGATGTTCTATAATTGGCTCTGTATAAAGTATGTAAATAAGGCCGTTAGACTGCGCACTACAGAAGATGACTTCCTGGATTTCCCATCAAAACACTGACATTAGCTTTAGAGACATGATGCAAGTTATAGCATCATGTCAGAAAGACAAATACATTCAGTGGAAATGGGACTGGCACAAAAGAAAATGTCAGGTGAAAAATGATTGCCCTTTTCCTGATGGCTTCCTGGATGAAAGTACAGTATTTTTAATGTCGCTGAAGAAGCTCAGCTCCAATGCAAAACGCTTGGCTGTTTCACATGGAACACACATTTTTATTTTGCAGCCACAGCAAGTGAGAAGAAATTCTGCCTGGTGAGTATAGAGAGAAAGATAAGCCCTTCTATCAGGAGTTTCTGCTAACCTTGCTACATTGAGTTTTAGAAAGAAGGTAGAGATTTGCAGCTTACTAAATTCTGAAGCCAAGAAAGTGAGACGGAAGGGGAAAAAAATCAAAGCAAAACTAGCTATATTCTGTTTTAGTGACCTAGTTTGTTTCTAGGGCACTAAACAGCTGTAATAGGATTAACTGTGAAAGTTTTAATAAAGAGTTATTAAGTTATGAGGTTTATTCTATGTCATATATACACAGCACATTTTTCTTGTGGTTTAATTAAGGATTAGAACGGCAATATGATCAAAGCTTTTTAAATGAAACAATAATAGATTTTTTTTTCTAGTCTGCTCATTTTCTTTCTCCAAAAACTGTATTTTAATGAGGACACTTCTACTTGCTTCTTCATAAGGCTATTTTAAGCCATTCTTTTCTTGCTGTTGTTGGTATTGGGAATCAAACTCATGACCTCACTGTTGACAGGTAGTCGCTGTGCTGTTGAGCTACACCCCAGGCCCAGGTCATTCTATGCTGATTAGTAAAATGAAAAGAAATGACCAAAGTTTGGCATAAGGACAAATATAAATTTTATTCTCAAATTCTTGCATCCATATTGCTCTAAATTTGTAAATGTCAAGTAACTCCTTAGAGCTTGTTTTCTCATACAAGCTAGAAATATTAATGATTATCAGTCCTAATACTTAAAAGAACTAGAATCTGCAGGATTAAAGAAGATAGCAGTCCAATTATATAATGCCATGGAATCTCCTATACACTTCACATTCATGGGATGTTCATACTTGATTATATCATCATCGTCATCATTTTTCATCGACTAGGAAACTAAAGCATGTGGTGATTAAACTACTTACCCCAGGTCACATAGTTATGAAGTGGGGGCTGAAGCTTATCTTTTGGTAATCTAGTCCCAGAACCTGTGTTCCTAACCAATAGTCTAAATACTACTGTAGTTTATTGAAATAACATTGAGTAGCTCACAGAAATGTGGGTGGGGGCACAGGCCTAGAGAAATCAGACTCAAGGCTCAGCAGCCAGATGAAATGCTCTAACTCATTGCTGTGTCCACCCTCCTAGGCTTATAAGCTTGTGAATAAATGTGCATCATTGCCATTTAGACACAGGAGCTTGACTCTTCTGGAATTTCCACTTCATTATCTTCAGCATCCAGCGTTACTCTCTCAGATGAGGGAAGTCAGGGCAAAGTTTCCCATCCTGAGTCAGCTTGGGGGTGCTAGAAAGATGGCTTCTGGTTCGTCCAGTTCCTTTCACATGCCGCTTTATCCCTATCAGAATGCCCAGGATGAGGAATTCTTCAGAGATGAAAGTCTCTCTTGTTGAAAAACAAAACAAATGGCAAAGCCGGAAGATTAGCACACACAGAGAAAATGCCTAAGGGTTAGTGATTAATTGTGATCATTCTGGTATCAGCTTGCCTGAGTCGTACTATAGTTTCTCTCTTACTAGCTGAGCGACACTAGAGATATCATTTCATTGAACTATTTATTTGCCTCATTGTAAGCTTTTGTGAGTATAGAACAGCATAATACGTACACCTGATTTTATTTAAAGTACTCCAGATGTGCATATAAGGTAGATGAGTCTACAAGGTCTGATTGAAAAATACGATGTATGGTTAAATTAAAAATTATTATAGTAAAAGACATATCACCATTAGTCTTTTAAATGCCCCCTCCTTTGCTTTGAATGTACCGATCCCATCCTTCTGGCTGGTTTCTGAAGCAGCTCTGGAAGGGAGCTCCTTTGTGTCTAGCTGTGCTATTGGGGCTGCCTTGATGTCCTCAATCAATTCAAATGTTTACCTTTTAGGGTCCTTTGGACTCTGAGGTGCCCGACAGCGTGGATGAGCTGGTTGAGGACACACCCTGATGTTTTTATGAGCCGGCCTTTCTATTGGATGGCACTTGGCAGAAGCATTTAAATATTTTTTGATCACACCTAATAAAAGACACTCACAAAAGTGGACTTCCAGAACTGCTTTGGAAACAGGCAAGAATGAGATTGTTTGTGTTTGAAGCAAGAGGAAATATGTTGAGAGGATCAATTGTGTTGTATCTTTTACTCTAATAGATTTTTAAAAATGTAAGCATTGCCATATTTTTCTATCCCTGGTCAGTTAAAAAATAGTACAGTACTGGATAAAGAACATATGCTATATTCATATAGTAGAATAGTGTCTGGCCTTTAAAAGAAGGAAATTCTGCAACACTTGAACACATGGGTGAACCTTGAGGAAATAATGCCAACTACAATCAGCCAGTCATAGATTCCACGTACATGAGAACTCTCAAACAGTCTGATTTTAGAATCAGACAGTGGAAGGGGGTGGGATGGGGGTGAGGAAGGGGTAGCCAAGGGCTGAGGGGGAGGAGAAATGGGAGTTACTAATCAAGGGCTGTAGGTTTTGGGGGTACTTTTAAGTCAACAATAATGTACTGTACACTTGAAAATTTGTTAAGATTATAGATATTATATTAAATGTTTTACCAAATTAATCTGATTTTTGTTTTTTGTTTTTAATATGTGGCACAATTGCTCTGATTCAGGTAAGTACAAAATTCAAATTAGCTGTTTTCAAATATTTGGGAAAATTCCATTGAAAAGTCAAATCCAGTTTTAAATAAATATTTTAAATATTGATTGATTCAGAATTTAAGAGAACAGAATATCATTGCATAATAGCTTCCTTTAGATCTTGAATTTACTGTTCAGTCTGAATCCCAGAACTCTCCCCAAAGATCATTCCTAGCAAAAACTAGCAACACATACAGCTGGGCATGGTGGCAGATGCCTGTAATCCTAGTACTTGGGAAGTTGAGGCAGGAAGATCACAAGTTCACGGGTAGCCTGAACTACACAGTGACACCCTGTCTAAAAAACAAAACAAAAAACAAAAAAAAATCCTGAATGAACAAAAAAACAACAATAACAACAAAGCATATTAATATCTTGGAATAAGCAGAAATCAAAACATGATCCAGACATTTCAGCTTCTTGAGTTGTTTTCTTGTAACAGGAAACAGAAACATAAAGTCTAAGCCTGATGTACAAATATTGTTATATGAATTTAAGGGAATGTGACTTTGAGGCGACACCAGCCTCTTCTGGAGAGAGCTGCTGACTGGAGTGCCCCTGGTTTTGTCCTTGCCTTTGCCTGGCCTCATGTTTGCATCAGTAACTAAGGTGGTAGTTACAGAGACAGCTGTTACCCAGCACAGGCCCAGCACAGTGCCGGCAGTGATAGAGAACATGATCCTTGTACCTTTCTCAGGCACTAGCATAAAAACATGAAATTAAACAGGCATCAATAAAAAAGTCCTAGATTTAAAAGCAAAAAGCCAAGTTTCACAAGTAAATACCATGTAGGTTGTAGTGCAGTCTTTTTGAATGGGATGCTGATGAGTCACTCAACAATGTAGACCTGAAGATAAAAGTGCAGCTTTTGACTTGGTAACCATGGCAACACTATAGCTGACCCACAGGCAAAATGGCTTCACACAATCAAAACATGAAAGCACAAGCTAATCATAATGAAAATAAACATATCCAACTGCAACAGTGATGACAAGAAAAATCAAGTAATTTGGAACATCAAAGTGTTCACACATTTTCTCCATTTACTTGTTATTATTTTAGTATTTTATTCAATAGGGTGTAGTGTGTGTGTGTGTGTGTGTGTGTTGAGGAGAGACAAACAACTGAACCCAGGGCCATCACATTGAACTACATTCCTTGCCATTTTTAATTCCCCCCCCCCCAGCAGGTCTTGCTTAGTTGCTAAATTGCCCAGCCATGGCCTGATCTTGTGATCTTCTGGCTTCAGCTTCCCATTGTGTTGGGATTATAACTGCATACTACTGTGCCTGGCTAAGAAAATGCACTCTTATGTTCTCTATGTAATTATTTTAAAACAAAACTATCATCGTACAGTATTTTATGTTATTCACATATTTTGATTTTATTTTAGAGGAGAACAGAACATATCTGAGATGTAACTTCTATTGTACAAGTTTTATAAGCATGAACAATCTAAATTCTTTTACTTAAGCATCCTAAGATTGGAATCTTTTTAATAAAACCCTTGCTTTGAAAATTATATTTTCACATTTTTATGTTTAGCTCCTTGATCTAAAAGGATTTGTTTACGAATATTTTGTTGTGTAATTTTACTTTATTTCCAAATGTACAACTGGTCATTCTACTATTATTTTGGCCTCTATCTTTGATATGGTAGATAGCTCTGGAAGAAGAGAGGAGCACAGTTGTGAGTCAGATCCTGCCTACCTCCTACCCAATATTTATTCTCTGATTTTTTCCTTGTTATTGTAATTTTTGGTATGGTAAAAAAATGCACCTTTCTGAAAGCTGAATTTTCTGGCTACTATTGAAAGCAGGGACAGTTTCATGGATCTGATCACAGAGTTATTGGTCAAAGTCTTCTGGGAACATGAAGAAAAGTGTGCTTTTCAGCCGAGGCACGCTTTCCAACAGTTTGTAGTAGAAACACAACAGCTTTCTCATCTTCCTTCTTAATCTTTTCCAGAATGCAGGTGTAGAACAAGAATAGTCTGACACCTTACAGCCATTAGATGCCTGTGAAGATAAAAAAAAAAATCCTAAAAATGGTGACCATTGGCTAGAAAGATCTTAGAATTCTAATGGCACTGAGAAATTGCAGTGTCTCTGCCTTCCTATATGACATCTCTTGAAGTGAAAACTTTAGTTAAGCCACTAACTAGCATTATATTTCTGATTTCAGTGGATCGCTAGCAAATACTGTTAGTGATAAGATTAAAATATTTCTTACTAGAAATTGAAACCCATAGCCCATTTTCTTTTGGATTTTTGAATTTCCAATTTATAAAATATTATTTTAGATTTTTGAGCCTGTATTTTATGAAGCTTCATTAAAATCACTTGTATATCCTTTTTAAAATTATTTTATTTTTAAAACAAAACAAAAGATAGAAATGATACAGAATTTCAAAAATAATGGGAAATTAACACTAGTTAACACATTGCATATTGTTATCTAAGAAGTAGTTGTTCAGGTTGCAAGATTTAGGCATAAAAATGGTCAATCAATGACAGCACAAACTGTTCTTTTTGATGAACTTACAAAGATTAGTATTATAATTATCTATTTTGCATATATATATATATATATATATATATATAATCTTTTCCCTTCTTCCTTTTCTCCTTTGCCCATCCCAGTTGTTCTTTTCTTTTGAGCAGTTTCTTTGCCCTTTCATTTTTACAAAATTATTGTACATTTTGGATCTTATTACTCTTTTAATTTTTTTATACTAGGGAGACAATACAATATGTACACATATGAGATTGATTTATTTTACTTATGAATATAGTCTCAAGCTGCATCCATTTACTTATGAAAGCCTCAAGTTTATCCTTCTTTATTGCTGAGTTGTATATTCTTTTTATTATCATTGTAAATTTGTTGAGAATGTATAAAGAAGTATGCCATTGCTTAACCATGTTGTGTAACTTCTAGCAGGTCATTTCAAATCAAAGCCTTATCTGAGCCCATGTACTATTTCTTCCCTTCATATCCCTTCTTCATACTTCTTGAATCTATGTTAATGGGTGCTGGAATTTCTAATCTAGCCTCAAAGTCAATTAAGCCTTTCCTATATTTTTCATCACCTTTTGTTCTTTATTTGTTAGTTTTTACACTGCACATTACACTTTCTTGGCTGATTCTTACACACACTAATTCTCTTCCCAGCTATATTCATTCTGCTCTTTTTTTCCACTAGTAAGTGTTTATTATGGAACTCAAATGCAAATGCATGTAATTTGTAAAGTCAGTGTCTATGGCTGATGCATTTATGTAGATGTAGCAGATTCTCAAATCTCTAATGATATCATTTGGGATCTGCTTATTATTACTTATTAACTGTATTTCTTCATGTTAGTTTTTTGGTTGGTTCAGTTTGATCCATCTCTTTTGTGGTAGTTTTGTTTTCCTCAGTCAGTTGATTTGTGATGTTCTGGCCAATTTTTACTAAAGAATTCCTCTTCTTCATTGTTGCTGCATACCGGTTCTGAGAGTTATGGGAGGAAGGGCAGAACTGACAGCTGATTCAACTGACTGTGGGGAGCCTTACTCCTCTTGGATGTCACCAAAATGAGATACTATCATGGAAGATTTAGTAATCATTTTACTTCTAGTAGATTAAGTCAGACTTCATTTTTCTATTTTAACGATCAATCCCAAAAACCTAATGACCTCGAACAACAAGTATTTGTCACGTTTGTCAGACACCCAGGCTGACATAGGTTCTACTTCAGGGATCACCCACTAAAATTATTGATCTACTCTTCTAAAAAATTCATACAGTCGATCTCCCAAATTCATGGAGGTTAGCTTCCTAGAGTACCTACAAATTACAAAATACTGTGAATCTCAGATATGGTCAGAAAAATGCCTATTTTATAGTTTAAACTCTAAATATTCCATGTCTTCCACAGTTAATGTAATTTAATTTAATAAAATACTAATAAAGACTTAGAAGATGCAGCATATTTAGGCAGCATTTTAGGGATCGTAAACCTTTAAGAAGAACAAAGCCAAGAACACTCAAGATAGGACATGAGCTACAGCAATCTGGTGTTGATGCAGCAATGCTGCTGTATCTGGCAGAGATGGATTATAGGTCAGCAGCCAATCAGCAGCAAGGGAAACAGAATAACACTTTCAGATTAGCTACTTGAACCCGCCCCCACGCACACATGCAAAAATTGAGGTGGATCTTTGCATTTGCAGAACAATTATTAGGTTTTAAAGAAAAATACGTGAAACTCTAAACAATGGTACACTGTAGCCTGTCTTTTCTAAGAATGTGAAGAAGATGGTCCTATTTGTTCCTTCTGCTATCCAATGTTTTAAATGGATTATCTACTGATGTTCTTTGAGAACCAATATATTTTATATAACTGAACAATTAAGAAATAGTTTGCACAGCAATTTGTTGATTAGATCTTTCTTAGGATGTATGGAAATAGAAAAACAAAAGCAATGAGGGAGTAATATGAAATATACGGGGTTGAATTCCAATTTTGCTTGTTAGTAATTACATGTCTTTTTGTTTTTAAATTAATTTTTATTTATATTAGTGTATGTTTCAGTACATAATGACTGCGTTCATTAGTGGGAGGTGGTAGATGCATAGTTCATCTATCCACTTTATAGTTCATCTATCCACTCTGGATCTCTGTTTTCTCACCTGTGAAAAGCAAGATAGTAATTCTTACCTGATGAAATGGTGCACATGACAGAGACAATGTATATAAATAAATCTGGATCTAAGCAGTGAGCACTATAGTTCTTAACAGTAACATGATGCTAAACATTTCAAAAATCATAAGATGATTGACCCCAATCATAAAAACAAACAACAATTCCAGCTTGCCTTGAACAATTATGGATTATATCTCCTTTTCTATGCAAGTATTATTTGCACATTCTTTCTTTCACAACAGTATCATGATTTGGAAGACTATGTATCTGGTAAGCCTAGCATCAAATGCCTTTAAGCTTTTGGGACTCAGTGATTCAAGGAAGCAGGTATCAGATAGTAAAGACAAGTATCTTCAACAGAACTTTGCTATTAAGGGTTGAACCAGTGTTCCCAAGAATGCACGGCCAAGTAACTTCCAATTGGAGGCCACGTAGTGGTAAAATACTCAGGTGTGGAGTCAGACAACCAAAGGTTGAATATCCATGTGTACCAGCTCTGTGAATTTTTACAACTTGAATTAATCTGAGGCTCAGTGTCCTCTGTGGTAAAATGGAGACTCATAAAATTGTTTGAAGATAAATGAGATGAATAGATCCAATACTTACCATGTGGTTGGTACATATTAACCAGTGTAGCTATTTTCTACCAAAGACAGAACACAACATGGAATTTGTTATTGATCTTGACATCTTTATATCTGTGCAAGTTGGGTCGTATATCCATATTTGTACTGTATTATCTTTTCCCTAGTGTGAAGATGATACCTTTCCAATATATTAGTGCTCTGCTTTGCAAAACATGTCATATTATATCTGTGGTATTAAAAAGCAAATGAGAAAATCTGAAGTTTATGTCTACCAAACCCCAATGAAATATTCTTTCTTGTTTATGTCCCTTTTGCAATTCAAGATTGAAACAAAATCTTCAAATTTCCCAAAGAAAAATAATTCCATGTTGATTTCTGATTTATTGATTCTTTCCATTATCCCAGATTCTGGGTTCAAAATGTTAATAAGTGGAATGATTTTGTTGATGTTTCCAGTTGAGGTTCCTTACCACCAAAGATAAACAACTGTTTAAACAGGAAATATGCCCTTTTAGTGCTGAAATAAACATAACCGGTGATGAGCCACCCACAGGCAGCTTCTAATGAAGCTTCTCAAACTATGACATTTTTGCCACATGAGCCATGGAAGACAAACAAAGCCATGTGAAGAAAAAGTGACTGTCATGCTTATTCCAACAGTATTTTTAATTCACAGAATTTTGACAAATGCCATTCCTCCAAGGTCACTTTAAAGGCCCGTGAGATTCTTTTCTCACCAGTAATTCTAGTTATTTTCCTTCTCTTCCTTTAAGAAATTTTCGTCTCTAATTTGCACATGTTGTTTATTTACAAAACATGTGCAAGGAATGCAGACATTCTCTATATTTCAAACATTTACAGCCTTCAAGGATGGGAGAAGAATTAGACAAGGGAGAAGGCTATCTTCCAGCAATAACATAGCTTTAACAAATCCATGATATATTTATAGAACTCATGAAGAACAAAGGAAATAGAGCACTTCCTTTGTGTGTGATTTCTTGTAGTGTTTCTGTTGACCTGGTCCTTTGCCACTATGATTTTTTTAAATGTTCGTTAAACCTTAATGAGTGAGATCTGTATGATTGTTTTTCTTTCAAATTCCTGACCTACATTGTGAGGAAAATCTTTGCTATCAGTGAAGATGTCATTAACATTTTCATTTTGAGCACACTGTTTTTGGAGGAACTACACTAATAATAATTCAGATTGTAACTATTTGAAAAAACATATGGACCGACATTTTATCAATAGTTAAAATTATTGCAATATTAGAATTACTATAGATGAATCACATGAATTTAGAAATTGAAATGTTGCTTTCTCAAAGTTAAAAAGTTTGTGGTTTTACATCTACAGTTTACTCCTAGGAATGTTCTTATTTCTCTAGAATTTAGTTTATAAGTTATTTGCAAAGATTATTTAATGAACTGTGAAAATAATATTTCTCTAATAAGGAAGGCAAAATTAGGCAATGACAAAGTCTGTATCTGGTGTAATGTCATGATAAATAACACTTAATATAGCTGCTTTGGTGATGTCTTTCCAATATGTCATTTTTCATATTATATGCCCCAAATTGTTTGTGGCTCTTGGTTGGTCTTTCAAACATTTGAATTGTGCATTTAAGTAGTCATGAAAATGACATTTTATGTAATATTTTTATAATGCCATTTAGTATTTATTATACCACTAGCTGTGCTAAAGGTTATACATATCATTTCACAGTCTTACTAACCTTGTGATATTGTTGGCAATAGTATTCTAATAATAAAAGAATGCCAAGATTTGAAACATGTAAGTAATTTGAGCAAGATCATAGAACTATAAAGAAGAGAGGCTCAGACCACTGTTCTAGAAGTGTGACACTACATGCACACGCATCTCAATTGTGACGGTGATTTCCACCTAAATTTAGCTTTGCAGTTTTCTTTCATGTTGAAGTAAAAGTGATCTTGACTGAGAATGGCCTTTTTGAGTGTCCAATTTCCGTACCGATTTCATGTATGTATTAATGTGTGTGCACACGTGTATGTGTGTGTGTGCACGTGTGTGTGTGTGTGCACGTGTGTGTGTGTGTGCACGTGTGTGTTGGATGATCTGAGCACATGAACATCAACATCCGCACATATGTTCTGGAGTCCTTAGGCAGCTGCCAGTGGGGAAGAACCTCCTCCTGCTCCACTGCTATTTTGTGGGCCCAGTGCTCCCCGCTTCCTCAGTAGCCTTTGCCTGTCCTGCTGAGTTTGTTTAGGGGCCCATGGTTTTCCATTTATAAACATTTCCTCCACATGTGGTATTCAAATCATCAGAACTCTCAGAAGAGTTGTTGTGGAAGGCAGGGAAGGAGTTTCAGAGAATTGAAAGTAAGGTTGCTGCTCAGCCAATAGCTTGCAGAAAAATGTAACATGAAATAAAAGGATTTAACGGTACAAAAGTGTGACTGAAAAATTAGTTCAAATAAAGGAATTCTGAACAAATTCGTTTGATTGGCTGTGAGGATATAATGACTCAAATATTTACCTCTGGACCTCTGTCTCAGAGGGCTCAAAATAGGTGTCTTATAAACACTTGTATACAAAGGTGGACATTAAATGTTCTACTTTATGGCCTCATGAAATGTTTTCACTGTGACAACCTGGGTAAGAATGTTTTTAAATTTGTCAACTCATCTGCTACTAACTCTGCTAAAACTGCTTGATCATGATAACAGTGCAGTGTGTAAGGAAGTTATAATGTGAGAGACAATTTTCTGCTCAATCCTCTTACTTACACCTAGTCTCAGCTCTCTTCTGAAAATAATGAGTACCCTCTGCCTGCTTGGAGTCAGTAGTGTAGCAGACTCCTATCACATTAATATTACTGTCTTTCTGGTTCTAAGTAGGATTATGTAATAAACTTCCCACGGATTGCTCTTTCCCTTTAAGACCCCGATAAAAAATCAGCTCTTCAACAACCTTCCCAGAATTCCTAAAATTATGACTTTACCCAAGACTTGCTTCCTCTGCCAGCTTGTTATACCTCCTAAAGTGCCCCCTGTGCCATTCATTTCGTATCATATTTCAGAAATTTTATCAATTTTCTCCTAGTGGAAATGCAAAGTGAAAATAACAGAGATTTTGCTTTTTCTTTAATTCTGCTGGCTCGGAAGGTTAGTGTTGTACTCTGTGTGCATTTATTGTTTAACCATATTGGCTAAATAACAAAAGATAATTCTTATAATTGTTTAATAGTTATAAATTACTTGATGCAAATTAAGTCTTTTAATCATCTAAGACTCATACATGTTAAGCGCTTCAGTTTATAAAGTTGGTAAGAGCCTAATATTGTATCACCCAGCATGGAGACACTATGTTTCCATTTGCAGGTAAATATTTTTACTCATATTTTTCACATTACCCTTTTTAACATTTCAAAAGCATTAAATAAATATTTTATATCTTTTGTAGGGATTCATACCCAGTTTTCACAGTATTCTACCTATAAGATGTAATTAAAAAAATATAGATAAAACTTCCTGACCCTAACATTCTCTTATATAATCATTTTAATAAACTACTAACCTTTTTTTCAACTTGAAAATTGAAAATGGTATTTTTATTTACCGAACACATAAATTAACATAAATTAAGTTACAACTTCTGGAAAACCTCATAACCTTTCTAGTCAGAGTAGTGAGAGTATTGAGGCTGATGTCATAGACGCCAGGCTTACAGACACCCACGGGAGAACCGCCCACAAATGAGGATGGGCACATGTGTTAACTGCTGGAGACTGCATGACACACCTTGAAAAGCCTCTGAGAGAACTCCGAGCTTCCCTGTTCCCCCAACTATCTCAGCCATCGTGATACACAGGGGGTCACAGACCGATACCTCTGGTTGTAAGAAACTAGGTAAGACCAAAATACAACTGTCCCTTTCACCTTGTTTTCTATAATCTGCCCCTAGCTACCTCAGGCGCTGTTTAGCTGGTGTCCTCTGGCTCTGAGGAGCTCTGTTCTGAATTTGGTCCACAGAAGATTAGCTCAGGGAGAGTAAGAGGAGTAACAAATGATCAAAACATGACAACGATGGGCCCACCCCAAGAAGGACAGCTTGGAAAAACACCTAAAGAACAAAAGCGTGCCAGATATAGACTGATACATTAACTCAAGATTCCCTGGAAATCATAACATACAGAGAAAGAGGAAAGATAAATAAAAGCAAAACAAAAAAACTCTTGAAACAAATTGTAAACTGGAAATGAAAAAACAATCTGCATATTGCACAAAGGTTTAATGCCAACAGTGATTGCCCACTGCCTTAAGGATCTCTCTCTCTCTCTCTCTCTCTCCTCTCTCTCCCTCTCTCTCTCTTTGAGACAGTGTCTTGCTAATTGCTATGGAGTTCAAGCTGTCCTTGAACTCACTTTGTAGCCCAAATAGCTTTGAATTTGTGCCTCAGTCTCTGGAGTGCTGACATCACAGCACCCAACCAGGAAATCTTTATATTTGATTTTTTTCTGGCTTGAAAAGTTTGAGGAATAAACACAATTAATCATTGTTTTCCTTGTTGCATTCTGAGGAAAAATTTACATTCGTACAGTCATCTATTTAATTTATTCAGTAAACAGTTGAAAAAGTGACAGAATATTTATTTTATTCCAGTAACTATTTTGTTGTTTTTAAAGTACCAGGCAAATACTTCAAATGCATATATTCATTAAATTAAAGATGCAACAATTTACCAGCTTTGTTAAGGGAACTGTTCTATAATATGTGTTGAATAAGTTAAATTAATTTTGTGTTTTCTAAAATAAAGCCTGAATTTTCTAGGATCCCATTTTGGAAAAGTTAAATATTTTTCGCCTATATTTCATATTTTTACTGGAAAAGCAAGACCAATTTAAACAAAGTTTCCCAACATAAACAAAATGCTAAGGTAAAGTTTTTAGCATTGTTTCTGAAGCTGTAGGTTGGTGTATAAATGACACACTTACATAAAATGTAAGTAGTAATTAATTATAGGGGATAGCTAAAGATTTAATTTCCAGTCAATTAGGTTTAAACTTTGAAATAACTTTCAACTTTGAAATATGTTTGACATTTCCTCATTGCTGGCAACCACTTATATTTTTAAGTAATAAACTTGAGATCTAATTTTTCCATGAAAATTTTGAAATGCCCACAAGTGCCAGCAAACATTATTTGCCCATCTTAACACAGTCCTGAGTCCATTTTGGATAAAATGCTATTCAAGGGCAAATGATGTTCATTTGTCTACAGGAAGATTCATCTGCTACTCTCCACCTGTTTCTTTTCTTCAAGAATACATACTTGAGATCTGTGCCAAGGAGGTTTCTTTAAAGAAGTACCATAATTGTCATATATTGTCCAGTTTCTTTTTTCCAAGACAAAGTAGTAAGAAATTTTTACTCTCTTTCCCTGAAGACTTTTCATAGTGATAAAGCTTTGCTATTTTAATTGGCTCCTGTGGAGAAATAAATATACTTAATAATATTTGCATAAGTATTTATGAAGTATCTACTCTGTGCCTAAGAAACAAGACATAGCCCATGCTCTTGAAGAGCATATGATTTTCCTGGGAAAACACCAAAGTAAATAGGTTGCTAAAATGGAGTAGAATGAGTGTGGAGACCAAAGTTTGAATTAGATGCTGTAAGTGCCCCCAAAGAAGCATCTAATCCAGTGCTGGAGAATAAGTGATGTTCAGGGTTCACTGAAGATATTTGGAGGAAATTCAAGAACATAAACTTTTAAATTATGATTTGTTAAGTCTGCCAATAAGTTGAATTACCTTGAGCTATATTCTCATCTCCTACATTTTGTTTTTCAAATAGAACTAGTTATTATTAATTATAAAAGATTTTGGTAAATGTTAATTTACTTACAGCAAATTAATAATTTTTGCTCACAAATTAATATATAGAAGAAATAACTTTCTACACTTTCTACACTTTCTACACTTAAATATCCAGGAAATAATATAAACATGGAGTCTCAATATAAAAACAACATCTTATTGATCTTCTTGAGTGATTGTTATGTTGTATTATCTTCCCACAAAAATTCTATCAATCATAGAATAATATCAGAGAAAGCAATCGAATTCAAACCTCTTTTAACATGAATTATTTTTAACTATTCATGATGGTATTTTCACACATGTTCTCTCAGCTCAGTAATTTCTTAACAATTATCAAATCAAGAGTATAAAGCTCAAAGCACCTGATTAATAAAGTGGAATAAATTTATCTCAAGTGTTACTTGCAAATAGGAAAAAACTACAAACACTTCATGTGTAATTTTAATAAAACATATGGAAATTCTACAAAGTCATTGTCATTTTCAACTTTGTCTTGAAAAACACACTGATTTTATAAACATTCCTTGCTTGGAATACACTAGGTACAGAAGTCGATGTGAAGCATGTGAAGACATGGCCACTACATGGTAGAAGGCTGTTTCGGTCACTTTCTCATCACTGACACACAAACCCCCACATGACACCCACAACTTGAAGGAGTGACTATTATTCTGGCTCACAGTGTCACTAGTTTCCATCTGTGCTTCAGCAAAGAAACAGCATGGCAGAATGGCCTGCGTGGAGAAGGGCTGCTCCTTCCTGGAAGACAGAAAGCAGAGAGAGAAGAGAGGAGGCCAGAAGGGAGGTATATACACCCTTCCGGTGGAGTCCAGAGTCCTGTCTGTGATGGGGGCCTGCCTCTTAGTGAACCAAACCGAGCACCCACCCTTCAAATTCTATCAACTTTCCAAAGCCTCGCCCCTGAGAGCAAGGACTAGCTAGAACTAATCCATAAGGAGTGCTAACTGGCAGAAGAGAGGTAAGAAGCTGGTTGATGATCTAATCAGATATGGATGAATTATAGACCTAAACAGATACAGGTAACTGGTTTTCCCAGGGAAAAAATTCCTGCTTCCACATTTGCTCTTCAATTCGTTCTCCACCTACTTGTCATATTGTCTTCAAAAAATTCTCAATTATGCAAGCTACCTAAGAAACTTGGCACAAAGACTAAAATGAGTGTCATGACTATGTTCTCTGTAAAGCTTCCTGACCTGGTCTCTGCCTCTCTCTGTAGTCTTATTTGTAAACAATTTTTCCTTCCTCCGTTCTGTTGAACACAAACAGCCCTTTATTCCTCACGGTTCAAAATGCATTCGGCTCTAGGCATCCACTCTTGGCTATTTACCCAGTTTTGTTTAATGTAACGTTTTATATCTTAAACATTTCCTTTTATAATTAAACATATTTTTAACAACATGACTTTTAATGGTGATGCTTGTATCTTTATAGAAGGAGAGCTTTAGTTTCTGTAACTAGACAACATTCTTCTTTCTTGTGACAAATTTCCTTTTAACCACTAAATATCCCTTTTCTCAGCTTGTGGTGTGGGAGCAGTTGTGTTTGCCTCAGGGGCCAGTAATAACTCCCTGTTGGTTTAAGCTAATCAAGCATCTGCTATCTGACCACAGAATTGATCAGGAGAGGAGGAGACATCTGAATAAATTTGAGAAGATAAGGGCTCAATTCAGGATTACTATCTTGGGGAAGATCATTTAAACAGTCATGAAAAAGCAGAATTTAAAGGCAAAGAAAAGTTTGATTGTTCCCAGCAAGTCCTGAATTCTGAGTTGATCCATTTCAGAAATGAGATCTGTCTTGGTTCCTTCTCTTTCATTGCTAAGACTAAATACCTGACACCCAAAATTAATGGAGGAAAGGTTTATTTAACTCACAATTTGTGGAGGTTTTGGTCCATAATTAGCTAAGTTCACAGCAGGGTGGCTCATGGCAGTGGCGTAACAGTTCATGGCTAGAAAAGACAACAAAAACAAGAGCAAAAGAAAGAGGAGCAAGCCTTTCTTCCTCCTTTACATTGGAAGGAAGCTATCGTATCCCCTCCCAATCTCAGAACTGGACAATAACCAATCACAAACTCTAGATTCAGCAATCTCCAAAACACCCACACCTCATGATTGCATGAGACTTTGGGGGATATCTAGACACAAATCATAACAAAATGTATTTTTAAATAATTTTCATAAAAGTGCTATAATTGCTATCGCAGCAAACCTTTATCCTCATATCTGATTATTTCTTTAAGAAAAGTCCTAGAAATTGAGTTAATAATTCCAATGGTAAACTTATTTTTTAAGTCTGTTAATAAATACTCAAGTTGTATTCAGAATAGGTTCTAGTAGTTTATATTTTCACTATGTGTGAGTTTGAATGTCTTTCCTAGCACACAAAAAAGTCTTGAAAGTGAGACAATCTTTACCTTAGATTCCTTTAGTTGTTATTTATAAGATATAATAAATTTTAATTTTGAAATAAATTTGTATTCTAATAAATAGGAAAAGAAAGAAAAATTGGATTTTTTGAGGATAGGTTAAATACAATATTTTTGACATTAAAGAAATGTAGATGCCTATGAATGGATAGAAATTAATATGAAATAAGACAATAAAGAAGAAATTAACAATATGTAGCCTAGACACCTAACAGATGCAAGATAGTTAGCTCATATACTATTTCATTTCTCAGAAGCCAAATACAATCTTTGGAATAATCAGAATTTACTTATTTCTTATAAACATTTTATTTTGGCTGACTTGTTTACATTGTACCCACATGAAAATGGTGTAAGAATTCTCTGGGCCCTTAGTCTTGTTTTGAAAATGAAATGAGAACTATGCAATTAAAACTAAATAGTTAAAGAAACAAGTACATTTGGCAAATGTGTTACTTGGAAGATGGCCCAGTGAATTGGCTTTTAAGATCTAGCTTTCAGCAAATGACTGACACACAGCATTAATGGGTCAATTTTTATGAGGGACTTGCTAGGAAGCTGTTCTTTATGTCCGCAAAAATACTATAACCAAACACAAGTAGGCAAACAAAAGAACAATGGGCTTGAAGTAAAGAAGGAAAAATTTTAATTAGACATGATGACAAATGCACTAATTTAAGGATGATAGAAATTAATGTATATTGATATTCTATTTCCTTACACATATATCTGCAGTTATCTGTAAAGTTGCCTTCTAAGCTCATGAGAATATTGTCTCACCCAATTTCAATCCAAAGAGAATGAGAAAATTAGTCTAGTTTGAATCTGAAATGTCCCCCCAAGTTCCCCAAATCTCTTAAATGCTTTGTCTTCAGCTTGGTTCTATTCGCAGGTGGTGGGATGTTTAAAAGGCAGGGCCTAGTGCAAGGTTGTCATGGTGTAGATCTAAATGGTTTCCCCAAAGTCTCAGTGGACAGAGAAGGGGTTTTTGGTAGGTGACTGTATCATGGGGGCTCTATACACATTAGTGGATTAACACATGATGAATTTATAGCCAAATGTTCTGTTAGGAGGTAGAGCCTAATTGGAAGAGGTGAATCACTCAGGGTAACCTGAAAGGATGTGTTCCTGTCCCTGGCCTGTCTCTGTCTCTCTGTCTGTCTCTGTCTCTCTCATGTCCTGTGTCTCTCTGTCTGTCTGCCTCTGCCCCTCTCTCTGGCTTTCTCTCACTCTTTCTCTCTCTCCCTGCTGCCATGGTGCCATGAGATGAGTGGCTTTTCTCTGGCAGATCCTTTTACCATGCAATTTCTGCTTTGAAATCAGCTAACCATGGACGGAATCCTGTCAGACTGTAACTCAAAATAAATCTCTCCTCCTTAAATTTTGCATGTCAGGTATTTTGTTCCTGCAATTAAACAACAACTAACAACCTAGTCCTTAGGTTACAGGAAGCTTGCCTCTGAAAGAGATACAAGAGAGACATCTTGTCTCTCTTTTTGCTTCCTGGCTGCTAGGTGATGATTAGCTTTCCTACTGTGTATGCTTCTATCCTGTTTGTTGTTCTACCATACCATAGGTTTACCAGGAGTAGTCAATTGACCATGGACTGAAATTTGTAAAACAATGACCAGAAATAAGTATTTCATCCTTTTAGATTGGTTTTGTCACAGTAACAGAAAGCTGGCTAATACAGAAAGCAAGTCAAAAATAGTTTTACACAAGCTGAAGGGATCCAGGCATTTTCATGATGGAAAGTAGCCAAAGTGTTTGCAAGCAGAGGAAAGCAGAAACTCAGCAAGAACTGGCTGGGTACAATAGGGACAAAGTACAAATATTTTAAAAGTTCCATAGAATTATTGAGACAGGAGCTGTGGAGGCAGACATAACTGTGATGCTTATGACTGGTTCTTTAGGAGCAGAACTTGAAT